>CAUYSK010015835.1:0-93420 GCA_963575035.1 Avahi laniger | reverse complement strand
AGGAGAAAGATGGCTTTTTTGGGGGAAGCAGACAGAGTCTCACTCTGTTGCCCAGCCTAGAGTGCCGTGGTGTCAGCCTAGCTCACAGCAACCTCAAATTCCTGGGCTCAAGCAATCCTTCTGCTTCAGCCTCCCGAGTAGCTGGGACTACAGGCATGCGCCATCATGCCTGGCTAATTTTTTCTATATATTTTTAGTTGTCCGATTAATTTCTTTCTATTTTTTTTAGTAGAGATGGGGTCTCGCTCTTGCTCAGGCTGGTTTCGAACTCCTGAGCTCAAAGAATCCACCCACCTCGGCCTCCCAGAGTGCTAGGATTACAGGCGTGAGCCATCGCGCCCAGCCCTTTTTAATTATTTTGAAATATACTATTGTTAACTGTAGTTGCCCTATTGTGCTACTAAACACTAGATTTTATTCCTTCTAACTATATTTTTGTACCCAATAACCATCCCTATTTATCCCCTACCTACTACCCATCCCAGCCTCTGGTAACTATCATTCTACTCTCTACTCTCTATCTTCATGAGTTCATTTTTTTTAGCTCCCACATGCCAGTGAGAATATGCAATATTTGTAAATATTTGTCTGTCTGTTCCTGGCTTATTTCACTTAACTTAATGTCTTCCAGTTCCATCTATGTTGTTGCAAATGACAGAATTTCATTCTTTTTATGGCCGAATAATATTCCATTGTGTATATGTAACACATTTCCAAAAGCATAAGAAACCAAAGCAAAAATGGATAAATGGGATCACATCAAGCTAAAAAGCTGCACAGCAAAGGAAATAATCAGTAAAGTGATAAGACAACCCACAGAATGGGAGAAAATATCTGGAAACTATCCACCTGACAAGGGATTAATAAGTATAATATATAAAGAACTCAAACAATAGGAAAAGAACAACTCAATTTACAAATGGGCAAAGTATCTGAATAGACATTTCTTAAAGGAAGTCATACAAATGGCCAACAGGTATATATAAAAATGCACAAAATCACTAATCATCAGAGAAATGCAAATCAAAACCACATTTCAATATCATCTCACCCCAGTTAAAATGGCTTATATTAAAAAGACAGGCAATTATAAATGCAAGTAAAAATGTGGAGAAAGAGGACCCTCATATACTGTTGGTAAGAATGTTAATTAGTAGAGCCACTGTGGAGAACAGTGTGGAGTTTCCTCAAAAAACTAAAAATAGAACCATCATATGATTCCAGCAATCCCACTACGGATATATATCCAAAAGAAAGGAAATCAGTATATCAGAGATACCTGCACTCCCATGTTTATTGCAGAATTATTTGCAATAGCCAAGATATGGAATCAATCTAAGTGTCCATCAATGAATGAATGGATAAAGAAAAAAAATTTTTTTTTTTAATTAATGGAGGACACTTGGAAGACCTCCTTTCTTTCCTGAGAGATCAGCAGTATCTCTAAGAATGCATTCTATTCAGGATCTAGTTATTCTGGAGAAGGAGCATCTCAGAATATTAATAGTCATAAATCTGGAAGTAAACATCTCTTAAATGGCTTCTTAACCATTTCAACCCTGTTACTTAGAACATTGTCTTAAGGAAAGAATGAAATCAATGAAAGAGTTGATTGGTTGGGTTTGCTTGTAACAATGCTATGTTGCAAATTTGGGTTACAAGGGCATTTGTGTGGACCATAGTACCATGCCCTGATTATTTTTTCCTCACCAGTTGAGTTCTTCTCAAATTACCAAAGCAGGCATTGTGTCAACTCTTCTCTGGTTCCTATACCACCCCAGGCTCCTTTCTCTTAGGTGATAGTCTCACCTTCTACTTTGCAAACAGCAGTGTTCCCTTCATCCCTCTCCCAATCTTCTTTCCTGTCTCCTAGGAAGATGTTTTCTTTCTCTTTTCCAATGCCAACACTTTCATTCTGTTGTTGATCTCACCTGTGCCTGTTTTCTCCAGCATATGCCCTCTTAGTTATCCCCTCTTTAATTTCTCTCTTTCTAATATTAAAGCCTTCTTCTCAGTTTACAAACATTCTCATGTGGTCTTAATTTTACAGTTATCCAACTTTGACTTCCCTTTGCCCCCCCTTTGCCCCTTCACATGTAGGGATAGTAATGGCTTCTCATTTGTATTAGAGTCTGGTGTTTTGACATTCCTTCTTGGTTTTCTTAACCTTGTCCACACCTCTGGAAGTGAACAATTCATTACAATTTTTTTCATTTGAACATCTGAGTGAAATTCTGCCTCCTGCAAGACCTCATCTGACACAATAGCTGGGGACCTTGGATGAGTTACTTAACTACTGTGACCACTAGACTCAATCTGTAAAATGTATGTAATTTTATAGAATTCTTGTGAGGGTTAGGTGGAAAGCGACAAGTAAAAAAAAACTCAGTAAATTCTACTGATGATTATTATGTCTTACAATCTATATTGTACCTCCTCTACTGAAATTGCTCTTTCAAAGGTCCCTATCCACCAAATCCATTGACATGCATACTTAGGGAAGCAATTTATGAAGCTATTGAAAAATTATAGTTAAGAGAAAATGAGGACATGAACTCAGGAAATCAGAATTATGAGCTTTAAATTCTTCACAGAGTTAACCTCATT
Source organism: Avahi laniger (assembly GCA_963575035.1). Taxonomy (NCBI): domain Eukaryota; kingdom Metazoa; phylum Chordata; class Mammalia; order Primates; family Indriidae; genus Avahi; species Avahi laniger. The sequence goes on along the minus strand of CAUYSK010015835.1, from coordinate 90,813 downwards.
AGTCCAGTCAAGCCCACCTAGTCTAGGGAGTCCAGGTGGATCTGCCCTGCAGCCTTCTCCAGTTATGCAGACAAAGTGAATTCATCCCTGCTGACCTCATCTGGGCCATCTGGAGTTGTTTTATCTTTTGTTTTTTTCTATAAAGATACTTTTATTGAGGTACAACTGACATATAATAAACTGCACATATATATAGTGTGCAATTTTATAAGTTTTTTTTAAATTAAGTGTGGCAAAATGCACATAACATAAAATTTACCGTTTTAACGATTTTTAAATGTGTAGATTTACATTGTTGTGCAACCAATCTCCAGAATTCTTTCTTCTTGCAAAATTAAAACACTATACTCACCAAACAACAATTCCCCATTTCTCCCTCCCCTAGACCCAAGCAACCACCTTTCCACTTTGTTTCTATAAATTTGACTACTCTCGATACCTCATATAAGTAGAATCACACAATATTTGGCTTTCGGGGACTGGCTCATTTATTTTGTGCCATGTCCTCAAGGGTCATCCATGTTGTAGCTTGTGTCAGAATTTCCTTCCCTATTAAGGCCGAATAATATTTCATTTTGTGCATACACCACATTTTGTTTATTCATTTATCTGTCAGTGGACACTTGGGTTGTTTCCACCTATTGGAGAGGGTTTGAGTTAGCATATACTTGCCCTATTCCTTAGTCTAGCCTGAACTTTATCAATAAGACATAGCACATTTCACCCAACAGACCCTTCATAAATATTGACCAAAATATTGTATTCATCTCCTACTGCCTATTTACTGTGTCACTGCTGAGTCTTCTGGGTGTGTCAGTCCTCAACAATCTGGAATTCTCTCATCAGGATGAATCTCACCGTCTTTGGCATGATAGTGCTGGCTTCAGGAAACCTCTCTGAGATCATTCTCATCTTAATTCTTGCTCTTCCGCATTGTTCTTTGAAGTCTGACAATAGCTGAGGACTGGTGGATACCTCTCTGGTTAGGCCTTTCTGAGTCAAATCCACTGAGATGTGGCAGGGGCCTGTGACAGAATAGGAATGCTATTTTTTTCTAGCCAAAGTGATAGACATTTTAGTAGATTTCCTTTTAATTAATAGGGGATGTTTTTATGTCTCTAGATGAATCCTTGCCATTCAGAGTCATTATCATTCACTTGGGAAAGCAAGCTAAAATTTTATGTTGCTCATAAATGTTAGAAAAGAAGCCACTTCATACTCTGGGACAGGAAATCACAGGCTTGCCATGTGGATGGTCTATTTGAGGGCTCTTGGCTTTGAAATAAATATACATCCAGCTGAGCATCCAGGTGAGGAGCATTTGCATACCACTAGGTGAGATTGTGTATGAGCTCCTATCTGCAGAACACTGCTAGTCACTGCTCTCTGGACTGGTGGGCCTTATTAGTGTCACGTGATCACCTCAAACAGGCCAAGCTGGTTTTGATCTTTTTTTTTTTTTTTTTTTTTTTGAGACAGAGTCTTGCTCTGTTGCTCTAGCTAGGGTGCAGTGGCATCATCATAGCTCATGGCAACCTCAAACTCCTGGGCTCAAATAATCCTCCTGCCTCAGCCTCCTGAGTAGCTGGGACTACAGGCTCACCCCACCACATCCAGCTATTCTTTTCTATTTTAGTAGAGATGGCAGGGAGGGTGTCTCACTATTGCACAGGCTGGTCTCAAACTCCTGAGCTCAAGCAATCCTCCCAGCTCAGCCTCCTAGAGTGCTAGAATTACAGGCTTGAGCCTCCACGCCTGGCCTGGTTTTGATTCTTAAGTCCTCTACATTTGTGTGGCTTATGCCATTCTACAAGAATCTAAATTTTATGATAATAGAAGCTTTTATAATGCCAAACACGAGAGCACATTTTGTAATTTCACTGATCCAAGTTTGAGTACCTAGTAATTTTGAATTACATGACTAATCAACCAGTTGTCCTGCTGCAAACCCTATCCCTTTCAGCCCTAAGAGTGGGTGGAGGGCAAGAGTTTCCTGCTAGGGTAGAGAGGGGACACAGATGTCCTGTAGGAAGAGAGGACTTCTCATAAATTTCTGTTGGAAACAAAAGGAATAATTGTACAAATCTCCTCAAGAGGACTCAGCTGAACAGGAAGGTCTGGAAATGCCTGAAGCTACCATCAAGAAGCAAGAGCAAAAAGAATGAAATTTTACTGCAAGATTTCTAAAGGACTTGATTTAGAAACTTTTGGAAAGCTCAGAAATGATTTAATTGGGGCCAAGACCTCAACCCAAGAGGGATCTGACATACAAAGAATGTAGTGAGGCTGCTTTGCCCACCTCTGCATCTGGCTTCGATGTCGCAGGCGAAACAGTCTCATTCCCAAAGACATAAACATTCCCTACACATACACCATCCTAATATCATTTTCAGTATTTGTAGAGTATAACGTGGTCATCCTTACTGCCTAATTATTTGATTTTCACTCTCTCTCTTCAGGAGAGAATTATTCTCTTTTCCTCTTACAAAGGATCTATTGATAAACTGGTTCCAGCCTTGTCTGTTTCATTCTTCAGCAAGTGTGTCTTAATCTCCCAGTCCCTGATTTGACAAGAGTGTTAGGAAACCAAAGCAAAAACAAACAAACAGAACTCTACCAAGATGAATTGATTGGTAAAAGAGAATAAGGTAGAACACTCCCCACCATGACTCTAGAACTGGTCAAATTTAAATCTTATCATAAACTTCTTACTGCTTCCAGAATACCTGGGTATAATAATAAATACTGGCAACAGGTCACAGACCTGGCTTTGTAAACCTGCAGTGAGAATACATTTAAGATCCAAGGCATCGTTCTGATTGAAAGAGCTCATGGCAATACAGATATAAGTCTATGCCCAAGAGGCCTAATTTTCTTAGTTCTACAGTTCTAAGGCCATTGTCTTGACCCACTAACACTTCCTTATATACATTACTTGATTAAAATATCAAATTAAACTATCAGAACATATTTTCCCAGTAGTACCACGCAAAGTTTGTATTAACTGGTAGGCTCTGATTTTTGCCATTTAATTTGATTAACTCCACAAGTTTGAATCCAACTCTGTGGAACAAATCTATTATACTTTTCAACAATTGACAGTTTTCTGCTGTGGATCATTAGCTTCTCTGATATTTCAACTAAACCTCATGCAAGTTTACTGTAACAAATTGTAGGTCTTGATTTACCAATCTGATATTTTGTCAGAGGAGCAGAATCTGTTAAGAATGCAAGCATACCTCATTCTATTGTGCTTCTCTTTAGTGTACCTCACAGATACTTTTTCACAAATTGAAGGTTTGTGACAACCCTGTGTTTTTCAAATAGCATGTACTCATTTTGTGTTTCTGTGTCATATTTTGGTAATTCTCATAATATTTCAAACTTTTTCATTATTATTATTATTAAATATATCTGTTATGGTGATCATGATCAGTGATCTTTGATGTTACTATTGTAATTGTTTTGGGCACCATGAACTGTGCCCATATAAGATGGCAAACCTAAAAGATAAATATTGTATGTGTTCTGAATGCTCCACTGACTGACTGTTCCCCTTCTTTCTGCCTCTCCTTGGGCCTCCCTATTTTTTGAGGCCAATTAATAACCCTGTAATGGCCTCTAAGTATTCAAGTGAAAGGATGAGTCACACATCTCTCATTTTAAATCAAAAGCTAGAAAGATTAAGCTTAGTGAGGAAGGCATGTCAAAAGCCAATATATACTGAAAGCTAGGGCTTTTATGCCAAAGAGTTAGCTAAGTTGTGAATGCAAAGGAAAAGTTCTTGAAGGAAATTAAAAGTGCTACTCCAGTGAATACACGCATGATAAGAAAACAAAAAATTGTGGATATGTAAAAAGTTTTGGTGGTTTGGATAGAAGATCAAACTGGCCATAACATTCCCTTCAGCCAAAGCCTAATCCAGAGCAAGGCTCTAACTCTCTTTAATTCTATTAAGGCTGAGATAAGTGAGAAAGCTGTAGAAAAAAAGCTTGAAGCTAGCAGAGGTTGGTTCATGAAGTTTAAGGAAAGAAGCCATCTCTATAACATAAAATTGCAAGGTGAAGCAGCAAAGACTGGTGTAGAAGCTATCGTATGTGATCCAGATGATCTAGGTAAGATCACTGATGAAGGTGGCTACACTAAACAGCAGATTCTGAATGTAGATGAAACAGTCTTCTGTTGGAAGAAGATGCCATCCAGGATTTCCATAGCTAGAGAGAAGTCAATGTTTGTCTTCAAGCTTCAAAGAACAGGCTGACATTACTGTTAGAGGCTAATGCAAATGGTGACTTTAAGTTGAAGTTGATGCACTTTTACCATTTCAAAAATCCTAAGGCCCTTAAAAATTATGCTAACTCTACTTTGCTTATACCCTAGAAATGCAACAGTAAAGCCCAGTATATTTGTTTATAGCATGGTTTACTGAATATTTTCAGCCCACTGTTGAGACCTACTGTTCAGAAAAAAAGGTGTCTTTCAAAATATTACTGTTTATTGACAATGTACCTGGTCACCCAAGAGTTCTAATGGAGAAATACAAGGAGATTAATGTTGTTTTCATGCCTACTAATACAATATCTACTCTGTAGCCATAGAAAAAGGAGTGCTTTCAACTTTCAAGTCTTATTATTTAAGAAATACATTTTGTAAGGTTATAGCTGGTACAGATAGTGATTTTTCTGATGGATCTGGGCAAAATAAATTGAAAACCCTCTGGAAAGGCTTCACCATTTTAGATGCCATTGAGAACATTAGTGATTCATGGGAGGGTGTCAAAATATCAATATTAACAGGAGTTTGGAAAAGTGGATTCCAACCTTCATGGGTGACTTTTAGGGGTTCAAGACTTCAGTGGAGGAAATAATTGCAAATGTGGTAGAAATAGCAAGAGAACTAGAATTATAAGGGGGGCCTGGAGATGTGACTGAATTGGTGCAATCTCATGATAAAAGTCGAATGGATGAGCAGTTGCTTCTTATGAAAGAGAAAAGAAAGTGTTTTCTTGAGATGGAATCTACTCCTACTGAAGATACTGTGAACATTATTGACATGACAACAGAGGACTTAGATTATTACATAAACTTAGTTGGTAAAGCAGCAGGGGTTTGAGAGGATACACTCCAATTTTAAATAAAGTTCTATGTGGGTAAAATGCTATCAAACAGCATCCCATACTACAGAGAAAACTTTCATGAAAGGAAGAGTGAATTGCTGTGGCAGACTTCATTGTCATTATATTTTAAGACATTAACTCAGCTACCCCTACCTTCAGCAACCACCACCCTGATCAGTCAGCAGCCATCACCATTGAGGCAAGACCCTCCACCAGCAAAGACTATAACTTGCTGAAGGCTCAGATGATCGTTAGCATTTTTTTAGCAGTAAAGTATTTTTTAATTATGGCATATACATTGTTGTTTTAACTTAATGCTATTGCACACTTAATAGACTAGAGTATAATGTAAGCATAACTTATATTCACTGGGAAACCAAAAAATCCATATGCCTTGCATTATTGCAGTATTAGCTTTAGTGCAGTGGTCTGGAACAAAATCCACAATACCTCCAAGGTGTGCCTGTAATATAAGACTGTTTACAGACCACCGTCAACTATTGCCTTGAACACTATAATAATTCTAATTTTCATACAACAACTAGAGTTGATTTTTCTGAAACTTGAGTCTGATTATGTCATTCCTCTTCTTAAAACCACTCAGTGTTTCCCACTGCCCTTGGGATAAAGTCCAAACTCCTTAACATGAGGTTGCAGAAGAGCAATTGAACTGGCTTAGCTAAATATTCCTTGGCCTATGCACAAGTTTCAAATGAATAAAACACTCTTTAGGCCACACACATTAGGAAGAGAGCAGGGAATTTACTTACCAAGAAAAGGAAGTAGTATACTCCTTGGCACTCTCATTCCTCTCCCACAGTGCCAGGGCAGAATGCTTTCAAAGTCTGAGCATTTTTTCCATCCAGATGAACTAGGCTGACAGCAGACACTGTGCTCCTGTTAGACGACAGACCAGCAACAAGGTCCCCAAATGTCCATTTTAGGAGATTTAGAGGAGTGGGGTTGAGTCAGGGCATAATCCAAATATGACGTATTTATACCAACTAGTGAGAGCTGGTCAGTAACCAGGCCTCGGACTTGCATTATGTAGCCTCTCCCTGTTTCTACTGTCCTCCAGCTGAACTAAGTCTTTCCTGGATCTTCTGTGCTAAGGCAATGACCTCACAAGTAAGTTTTATCTCTTACTGGCTTATTTCCTCCTAAGATCCAACCAAGCCAGTAGGGGTCTAATTAGGATTGGCTCAGATATTACAGTGTCAGACCTAGTAATTGTAAACATTCTTCTGACTAGGTCTCATTGACCCATATAAAATTATCTCTTGTTTATTGTATGTACCAAAACATACTCATTTTCTGGACCTAAATGTGGTCAGAATGATTTTTATAATGTTTTTCCTATCTTGCTTAAGCTAATGTGAGTTGTGTTTCTGTCAATTACAAGAAAGTCCTGACAGATTGCAATCATTTAAAGCAGCTCTAGGATGACCTTGATGTAGGCTGTCTGCTATAGAGAGTTCATGGACATGTGTTCTCCTATATACTGGCCTCTTCAGACAATTGGGCCTTCTATCTAACTGTTACCAAAAAAATAACAACTATTTTCAATTTAAAAATCATTGTTTTGAACAGTTGGTCTCCAACTGTTAATTGGTTCATCCTGTAAGAAACATGTCATTTGCATAACAAAAAAAATAAAAGTGCACTTTAATCACCTAAACACGCAATTTGCTACTATTTACTAACTACTGTGTTTACCCAGCACTAGTCAAAACACAGTGCCCTTGTTAATTTATTTGATCTTTTCAACAACCTATGAGATAAGCACAATTGTGAGCTACATTTTACCAATGAGTAAACTGAGGCATGGAACCATTAAGTAAAGGGCCCCAAATCACACAGCTAGGAAGGGATGGAGCTGGGTGCAGGGTCCTGCGTTCCCAGCCCCACTCGTCTCACAGAAGCATCACTTTTGCTCTATAAAGGAACAGCAGCAACTGAACTCTGGCCAGCTGGCGCCACTTGGAATTTTGTGTTCAGTTTTACCTGCTCGTTTCTTGTTTATCTTTTAAGAGAAACTAGAAATCTGAATTTGTGTGTGTGTGTGTGGGGGGTGAAATCTGTTTTTTTTTTTTTTATCATGGCTCAATTTTTAAAATCGCTGGAGGCATCACAAAGAACATATCTTTGGGCTGCCTTTGGCCCACAGGCCCCGAGCTCACTGTCTCTGCACAAGCTCTGCATCCACCCTGGAGCGGGGAGAGGAGATGTGGTGGCCAGTTACCCTGTTGGTCGTGGCTGGGCAGAAGCGGCTCTCTGCAATGTCAGGACTTGCGCCCACCTCACAAGTCAGTTGGTTTCGTGATTCTCCACAGCCCCTTGTCCTTCAGCAGCCTCTGCTTTGAACCACAGCTTCCCAACTCTTCTCTTTCTGTCATGTTTTCTCATGCCAAGGCCATAGAAATGCTTGCTTGCCTAGATTGTACCCGATTCTTCTCCACTGAAACATTGATCCTTCCCTCCTCAGGATGAATGATTATTACAGTTTCCAAAAGCACAAGAGAAAACAGCGTCAGTAGATACTAGTGCCATACAACTCATTATCTGTCACTTCTTAAAAATTCCTTTGATTCTGATTTTTTTTACACAAAATAATCACCTCCCTAAATTTTCAGCACTTGAAATTTGAAGTTCTGGATAATGTGGTCACTTAATGCAAGGAACACCTGAAGAGTGAGGCCATGAAATCGGATGAGTCCTTCTTCTAGCAGAAGAGCTATGCTGTGGTTTGAATTATGGCTTATGTATCTGGCCTGTCCAGTTGGAAACACCAAGGTTAGATATGTGTCATGATGACATGTCCTTAGTTTCCTAAAATAAATAGAGGCTATTTGTTTCAGCTGGATCTTATTAGTGGCTTTTCTATTTCGTGCTTGGTCAGCCCCCAGGCCAACCTCCCACGCTGAGCTTCCAATAAGGCCAAGAAAGGCTTTTCCATGCACCAACCCTGCTGGAAGAACTCATCGATCATGACCACAGAGCACCAATCAGGTGCCTGGTGGAGGGTGAAGAGTTCCTCTCGCAGAAGTGTTATGAACAAGCTGCAGCCCCTGATCCGGAATCAGATCCTGAAGCAAGTTTCTCAACATACACTGAATTAAACAACTTTTGTTTAAATTTGTATGGTTAGAAATGTGCAGTTTCACTTATAAATTTCAGCCTTACTTCCCCTGCATGCAGCATTATTGGCACATTCAGCGATTGTGTTTCACTCTATGAAATATTTGCAATGCTTTTTGAGTGTGGCATGTTTGAGGACATCAGCTAAAATACTCCCTGTGGAGGAACACTTAGGACATCCAAGGCTTGCTTGCACTTTGGTTTAACTCTTTAGAGCTGAATCTAATCTCTTATGTTGAAGAGTTTAAAGGCATTTAATGTTGTAGGAGTGTTCACTGTAGCTGAAAGAAAAGACTGGAAGGAAGCAGGAAGACTAGGGAAAGGGAGAGGAAAGTTGCTTTCATGAGCTTAGAAAGGCCTAGAAATACATAAGTACTGGCTGAAAATTCTAGCTGCTGCTGGCTTTATTTCATTTGTATGTAATAATTACTTGGTTCTAGGTGCCCCACCGTAGAAAATATCATTATAGCATCATTAATTTTCACAATTTACTATGATGTAGTCAAATTTAATACAAAGACTTGGCACAAACTCATCATTTATTGAGTCTCTGCATGGACTAGGGTTAACACAGGTATTCAATATAGAGTGAAGACGCAAAATTTCCTGGAGGAATCCTGCCATTTTCTTGTGGGAACCACAGTCCAGGTCTGGTCCTCAGCTTTACAGGGTCCAAAACTCAAGTTTTTTTGTTCACACAAAAGTGACTGGGCTCAGAAGGACTGATTGATTAGATCAACAACTCACAAGTAACCAGATCGCAATGCTTGAAGTCTCTGTGAGAAAATCAAAATCTCCATGTTAGCTGGCCAGCGCAATCTCTCCTCTGTTGGAAAATCTACAGGGAAAGCCCAGCTATTGTCAGAGGGTTACTTGATGAGCACAGAAGCCAAGCCAGGGAGTGGGCTGAGATCTTAGTGCTTGCTGCGTCCATCTCAGTTGCCGCAGGGGACTAAGCGCTAGAGACGCCGCGTCAGACACAGCTCCGGTCTTCTCTTTCTCTCTGTTCTGTGCCTTCTCTACCGCAGGGATGAGGGGAGACTTCCCCTTTCTCCTGAAAGTTTGCTGAAAGATCAACTCACAATTAAGGCAGACTAACTAAGAGAAAGATTTATTTACCATGTACATGGGGAGAATTACAGAATGATTACCTGATATCCCAATGGGATCCAAATATTTTTTATCTGTCTTTTTGAAGGGGAGAGGGATATGAGGAGTATAGGTAACTCTGTTTAGGGACAATAAATGGCTGCTAGGAAGGATGAATGGATCGGGAAATAGATTGGCTTGTAAGTTAACCTGAGAGACAGGCACCATGTTTAAAATGATTTGGGTCAGGTCTGGTTGCATACTCATTTTCTTTCCTGCAATATAGTAAGATAAGAGGGAGAGGAAGGGAAGTCAATTTCTCTTTTCCAAGGACCTGTTAATCTCTAAGGGCCTTAATTCAAAATACCAAGGCGTCATATTTTGGGACAAAACTTCCCAAGCTCCTTCACTAGACTCCTTCTGGTAATCTTTATTACCTCAGATTGGTAAATATCACTAATAGGGCCACAATCTACTTTCACATTGTTATGCCTTCATTAGATTTCCAGGCTCTGGAAATTGGGAGATAAGTAGTCCTTAGGGGACTTCTGAAGTTATTATTCCATTATAATACATTTATTAAATATTTTACTGGTTTGCCCTTGTTAGGAGGAAATACTAGGTCCCCACTCCTCAAGTTCTTATGATTTCCATTAGGGTAACACTCCTGACCTTCCCCCTAGGGAGGAGAATTGGCTTATCTTTTAGACAAATTTGAGAAATGGTCCTAAGTGTGGGTGATTCTGACTCTTCTAAGACCCCTCTTCAGATCTGCAGGCTGGCAAAAAGATAGTATTCTGATGTTCTCTCCTCCTTCACAGCAGGCTCCCATCCCTGAGAGGGGAGGCCCCCAAGTCAGTGAGCAGATACATAAATCTGTCTCATTCAGAGGAAGAAAGGAGCGTAATTATTAGACCCACCTGTGAGCACCCTCTGATAGCCGCCTATACGGGCCACCAGAAATGCGCCAGCAAGCACATGGTACCAGATGGATGGGCTCTTGGGAGCTCTATTTGCCCCTTAATTCCTGAAGCACTTGAGTCCCTCATTCTCACTCAAGCCACAGAGAGAACTCTATTGTTGTTTTCTTATAATTTAGTTTTTGTTAAACAATGACAGATCACCTTGACTTGAGCAGGGATCAACTTGTGTTTGATGAATCATTATTTCATTATTACTTAACTTTTTCCTGTACTCATCTTGTCACCTTTATGACATCAAGACTCTAAGAAACATTAAAGTTTCTTACAGAATCCTAAAGATAGTTATTTTCATCTTGATCCTTTTGGTTCCCTTTCCTATACTTCTCCCCTTCCAGTTGCTGCCCAGCTGTGTCTCCCCTGGGCCATCTATTATCTACTCACATTCAGCTCAGCTCTTCTCATTCCTTCCTCCTGGGCTTCCTGCAGAAAGAGACCTGCATTCCAGTTATTTTCATTCTACTCTTTTAACACTTTCTTTCATTGCTTTAAACCTCTTCTCAATACTCCTCAAAGATCTCTCTGCCCTACCCCTGACGTCCTCAGCCATTTTTAAGGAGGAGGTTGTTCTTCCACCGCCAGGGCTCCCAGAGCTGGAAATCATGATGGACATCCTCCTACCTCCAGACGGCCCCTTCCAAACCAGTGTTCTTCCAAATCTGATTCAAAACTCCACTTAAAGCTGATGACCTCTTGTCTTTCTGTTCAGACCCTGCACCTTAAAGCCAAGCAGACCACATCTTCACTGCTAGATCTTTTTTCTAATGCCTTTGTCTCACACTATTTTGAATTCTTATATAGTTCTTTGTCTGTACCAGATGAAGCTAATCTTGCAGAAAAGATTAAATTTATTATTCCTAGAACTGAGCAATTCTTAGATTTAGTCGTTTTGCCAAACTTACACACAAAGGACACAGATTTGTTATAAACACACTGTACTCTTAATGAAGGATTTTATGCTCCTTCTGAGGCAGACCTCACTAGATGAATTACTACTAAGCAGTGCAAACCGAACAGGGCACTAAGAACATCAACCTCACTTTCAGATTTAAATTTGAAAGAGGAGAGCTGCTGGCTGCCAAGCAGACACTGAGGAAAACAAAATATGTATTACCTTACGAAAAGTTACTCTATCATAAGGAAAAATAGACCATAGTCCTAAAGGCTCAGAGGAAGATTATTTTTCTCAGAAACAAAAAATTCTGGAAGTCCTCCAAAAGACACAAGAGGATGTGGCTTCTATAACCACATAACCTGCAAGCCAGAAAACCAAAAGAAAAGTAGGCTAAAATGAAGGAGGAGACTTGAAGAGATAAAGGGTAGATGTAAGGAAATAAAAAATGCAAGAGCAGAGTTTCACTTATTTTGGGAATGAAGATGGTTGCGTTGCTACCAGCTAAATGGGAAAAAATACCAGCTAAATGGGAAAAAAAAATCATACTTTTATTTAAAGCCATTGAAGAGCTGGGGGTGCAAAGAAGCCCAAATTAGTTAAATTCCAGAGAGAAAAGAGGCCAGAAAACACACAAACACACACGCATTACAGGTTCAGATGGCTCTACTCGTGAATTCTACCAATTAAGGGAGAAATAATACCTATTCTATGTAAACTTTTCCAATAAATAGAAGAGGAGGAAATAATACTTCCCAACTCATATTATAAGGCATTGCCCTAATACAAAACCAGTAAAATATGTTATAAGAAAACTCTCATGAACACAGATGGAAAACTCTTAACAAAATTTTAGCAACAGAATATAGAAATGATAATATAACATGATCATGTGAGATTCATCCCAGTATTGCAGGGTTGGTGTAGAATTTTAAAAATCAATCAGTACAGTTTACCATATTAACAGACTAAAACAAATTCATACATTTATCTCAATAGATGTAGAGTATGCATTTGAAAAAGCTTAACATTCGTCTATAATGAAAACTACAGAAAACTAGAAATAAAAGAGAACTCTCTCATCCTGATAAGGGGCATCTACAAAATTCTGCAGCAAAACATCACAGTTAATGATGAAAGATCGAATGTTTCTTTCCTAAAATGGGGAAAAAGGTAAAAGTGTCCACTCTCACCTCTTCTCTTCAACATTGTAGTGTAGAAGCTAGCCAGTTCTTATAAGAGAATTAAAAAATACAGACATAGAGGTGGAAATAAAAATGTAAAACAGTCTTTATTAACAAAGTGTGTGATCATCCATGTATAAAATCCTAAAGAATCTATGAAGAAAAGCTACTGGAATAAAGTGAGTTTGGCTAGTTCACAGGAAACAAATTTAATTTACAAAAATCATTTTTATTTCCATATATTATAAACAAAAATCAGAAATTAAAATAAATTTTTCAATATTCAAAGAGTTCAATCAGAAATTGCCCTTTACAATAGCATCAAAACTATGAAATACTTAGGAATAAATCTGACAAGAGATGTACAGATCTAAACACTTAACACTATAAAAGATTGCTGAGCAAAATTAAAGACCTAAATAAAGGAAGAGCTACACCATGCTCATGAATTGGTAAGCTCAATATTATGAAAATATCAACATCAGTTCTCCCTAAACCAATTCGTAAGATTCAACACCATCGCAAATAAAATCTTAGCAGGACCTGTAGAAATTGACAAACTAATTTGAAAATTGATATGCAATATTTTTCTCCTCTATATCCCCACCCCTAACTTGGACCACAAGTTTTGTTACTGTTTTTATTTTGTCCTTTCATTTTCATTTCTGTATAATAGGAAGTCCACTGCATCCTATTATCCTCCTTCAGAAGGTAGTATTTGGCCTCCTTCTTTCCTTAGAACCATAATGGTGGGTGCAGAGAAACATAATTATGTGTGATTAGAAATGAAGAAGCATCAGTTTATCAGTATCAAGATAAGTTCACTATGAAAAAGAATGTATAAAAACGTAGAAAAGGCTCCCTTGGAAGAGATTGAACTCTAGACCCTGGGAGCATTCAAGAGAGACTCATCTGTCTTCATTCAACACTTATTCACAGAACACCTACCATGAACCAGACACTGAAAACACAGCAATAAATAAGGAAGATATAGTCTCTGTTCTCATGAGTCTTGAGATCTTGCAGCATATTCTGGATACTGGGGATTTCTGCACAGAGTAGAGATTTGGGTTAGGTGACCCCAGAGTTCTCTTCTGGTGGGATCTATAAATCTATAATTCCAGAAAAACACACAAACAAACAAAACCCCCTTTGTCTTCTAATAAGGCAAATACTACTTTCGTGCCCTCTCTATTTGGGGCTTGGCAATGGTTGACTGAGTGCAAAATAATAAAGAACACCAACACATATAATAGTACCCCTCCAGCCAAAAACAAAAGATTTGCCTACCTCTCTCGTTAATCAAATCCATCTTGTTCACGAGAGCTCTTGCGGGCCTCTGCCAGAGGGAAATGTCAAACACATGCTGTCAGGCCACCCTTACTCCCAGGAAAGCTTGGAAGGGACTATGTCAGAAAATGCAAACCCATTTCCAGGAAAGTTCACCTTCTGGCACTGTCCCCTTCCTCAGGCTGCTTCAGGGACTCTCTGCTTTGGGAAAGTGGGGCAGCTGTGAGCCAACCCACGCTAGAGTGAGCATTTGGCCTGGAATTCTGGGAACATTCTAGGAATATTTCTCCAAAAACTACCACGGAAATGAGGGACAGTTCCAGGAAAACAAGGAGTTGCTCCTAAACCCGTGGCTTAGACACACTAGGCCAGCAAAGAGGCATCTATCCCCAAGAGCATACTTGCTGGAGTCAGGGTGGAGGAGACAGTTGGCTTTTCCTGCAACCTAATCAGTTTGATTCTCCCTGCCTTTATTGGACATGATTCCCACTGCTCCTTCCCAAAGACAGTCCTTCGTCTGCGGGCCTAAGTCCAGTCACAGCTCTGGTATCAGACTCTGGGAGCAGGCTTGAAGTGTTTCAGAAAAGGAGGAGAATGGACACCAAGTCATCACTCCATTGACAGTTTTGCCCAAAGTGCTTTTTTGTAGCCTCCATATCTTTGTTTATGCTTTTTCTTCTTCCTGGGGTGTTCTTTGCCTTCTCACCTACTGAATTCCTACTTTCGCTCCAGTGTTATCTCAAGTGCTACTTTTTTCATGAAGCTTTCTTTCTTTGATTCCTTTGGCTCCAAGTAATCTCTCTTCCCACTGTATCCTAAATTCTCTTAGAGCAAATATTATACCTTTTATTATTAGCAATTTGTGTACAATTTATCTTTTTTCTCATCTTTTAAAAAATTAGATTCCAAGTCCCTATGGACTGGGACCATATCTTATTCTTCTTTATATCTCAGCTTGCCCCTAAACCCCTGCATTTCCCCAACCACCCTGCATTTGCCCATGGTGGGATAAGAAAAACTCCGGGGAACACAGTCCTTACTGTATTCGGGGTAACAGTCAGAACCTTCCTACTCCTGCAAATGACAAGATCAGATCTCTTCCACAGTCTCTCTGAGGTCTATAATGGCCTTTCTGTCCCAGGAATCTAAAAAATTAGAAAAATTAAACTCACTCTAAGTGATACCTAATTCACCCTGAATTGTTGGGAAATAAAGCAGTTCCACCTAAGTGAATTTTCCAGATCACTGGAACTTATTTGTTAGAATTTAAAAATGTTGAAATGATTTACAAAACACACATTTTCTAAAGGCATTTAGAATATCTCTGGAAAAGTCCAGAAGAGATTGGTTGTAGTGGTTGTGCTCACAGAAGATAACTGGGAGATTAGGAGGAAACTAACTTTTCACTATGTAGCCTTTTGTACTTGTGAGTTTTGGACCATGCACGTTTATTATATATTAATTTAAAATCAATGGCATATGTCCTTATTTCCTTAAATATAGTTGCTAAAACTAACTTTTCTTTCTGAATCAAGGCCATCATTATAAATATTATTGTATTGTTCCTAAGTAGCATGATTCCAACAAAGAATATTAAAGTTATGTGGAGTTATTTGGCCCTATACGAAATAGCTCCAAAACTGTTAAGCCCCCAAAGGTTTGGGAGTTTTGTTTTACTTGAACTTTTTAGTTTTGTTTTTGTTTACTTTTTAGGTTTTCTATCTCTTGCCTGGCAGCTTTTTATGGTTACCAGAGTGACTGCTAATAGCAATCACTGCTGACTTCTGATTTGTTCCTTTTATTCTGATGTGATTTGAAAGTTAAATGATTTCAGATGATAAATAGGATTCATTAAGTAGAGATGGGAAGAAGAGAATTCCAGGAGTTTTTTAAAACAACGCTACCAGCTACGTGGGCTTTGGTTTTACTGGAGTGTATTGAGCTGAATATACCACCAGATTTACTTCTTTCTGACTCAAAATCATATGGTCCTGAACCTTCCGATCACAGGTCCTTACATTAGGCAGGCCTGAGAAACACCAAAGTACTTAGCTGGTTACCAGAGTGCCACTAGAGGAAATATCTCTGAAAATTAGAGATAACCCTCATCTTGCTTTCTGTGGAGGACACAGGAAACCTACTGAGATAAAACCAGGAAATCAGATGGTGTGGAAGATTGCTGTAATGCGATGTGTGGACTTCTTTTTTGACCTATCTATGACTGTTCTGCTTATTTCTATTTTTTTTGTTTTTGATTTTGCAGTGTTTTTTTTTTCCCTTTGTATTTTTACTATATTCTAGATACCTGAGTGACTAGGTAAGTGACTTCCAGATAAGTAGAATTACTATTAATATCATCATTACAATTATCCTTTCTCTTTTTACCTGAGTAAGGTAAAAAAAAAAAATTTTTTTTAAACCTGGATAATTAACTGGCAATGTAGATTCAAGCCACAATGGCTCCAGATTTAGGTTAAGTTGTACCTCTGCTGCTACTCAAATCTGCCATCGAGAAGGTGGAGCCTTGAGCATTTACCATCCTGGGGTAAAGTATAAAAAATCTAAAAATTTATAGGAGAATTTAAAAGGGAGTTTAAAATTACAGGCAGAAAGTGAGAAATGCCCTAAATACAGTGTTAATGTTAAAAAGGAAAGCAAAAGAAAGCTAATTGTGGAAATTACTGGCCAGTAAATTGGATAGTTATAGTAATAAAACAGATGTTAACAGTGAAAATCCATCCACATCTGGGAAGGATAAAGTCACAAAGGATTTATGGAAAGAAGTGAGTTCAAGAGAGTCGGCAGAGGAGAAAAACAGAGTGAGGCCAGGTCTTTAGGAAATGATTTGGAACTTGGGTAAAGGATTTTGCTCAGCCTGCCATGTCATTTCTACTCTAAGGCCAGCTTAGATTGCCTTGGATGAGAAGGTGGTCACGTGGACTCAGCAACTGGCTAGGAGATCATAAGTAAAGGATAATGATATAAGTACCCAGAAACAGCTCCACTGAGGGGAATAGGGGGCTGAGGGCACCTCCCCAGAGAGCAGGTCTGGTTTTATTTAACATCTTTGCTAATGATTTGAAAGTGAGAACAAACAAGTGTCAAGAAAATGCACAAATTAAATCAACTAGAGACAAAGAACACACATCAACCAGGAAAATTACCCAAGAGGACTGAGACAGTTATGAAAGGGAGCCGGAAATAACCTCGGTCAAAGCAGCCTACAGAAATAATCTGCTACGGTTCGAATGATCCTCCAAAAATAAGGTTGAAATTTAATTGCCACTGTGACTGTATTAAGAGGTGGAGCTTTTAAGAGGCGATTAGGTCATGAGGGCTCTTCCCTCGCGAATGGATCAATGCATTATTGTGGCCGTGGGTTTGTTGTTGGGGGAGTTCGGCCCCCTTTCCTCTGTCTTTCACCGCACAACCCCTCACGATGTGTTGCCTTCCGCCACGTTACAACGCAGGAGCAGGCCCTCACCAGGCGCAGCCCTTCCATCTCGGACTTCCCAGCCTCCAGGACTGTGAGCCAAATAAATCTCCTTTCTTTATAGTCTACCCAGTCTGTGGTATTCTGTCACAGAAGTAGAAAGCAAACTAAGACACGATCATAAATAAAAACCTGTGACTCTTTCAGGTTGTGTGGGGAGGAGGTGGTAGCTAGAGGGCGGGAGTAGGAAATAAAGGTGCTGAAAGCCACCAGGGGACAAATTACATTTATTATTATAACATGGCGTGGTAATGAGGAAGCCCAGCGGAACAGAGGTCCAGTTCTGTAAACATGAAGCTGTGGTTCAATAAATGTGAAATGACAACTGACCACTCATTCCGGGTTAGAAGGCAAGTAAGGAATGCTGGAAGTGTGCAGATTGGACTGTAGATATTTATCCAGAACATTCAAGTCCTAAGGGTGCACATCTGTGCACTTCTGGGTCAGACTTTAGTATGTTTCAAGTCCTATCACCTGGCGCAGTACCTGGCACATAGTAAGTGCTCAGTGATTGTGGAACAAATGCAGGAAATGTGTCTGTGATCACTGAGTGAAAAGGGAGTTAGGGTTGCAGGTGGGGGCCCCTCTAGCCTTGAGATTTGGAGACTCTGTTATTGGAAGATTAAGAACCGGGAGCCACCGGGTGTTTAAGCTATCAGTGACACTGTCCCCGCTTCTGTCCCATCCCCTGCCTGTGAAAATGGAATTATGGTGCATCCCCAACCCTGTTTCTGCCTCTTGTGCTCCTGGCCTTGCCTAAGTGACTAGTCACCCATGACCAAACATTACTTTCTTGTGTCCTATGCCTGCCCCACAGGGCTCCCGCTCTACCCAGGACTCAGCCTGGAGTCACGAGTGCTGTCTTCCTTTTCCCTAACTCTGAGCTGGCAGAGGAAAGGCCCAAGACCCTCGTCCTGCCATCACCAAATGCGACACTCGATCCTCCCGTAGCTTAAAATCTGTCGTGTCTGTAAGACTGTGGGTGTCTGTGGACTAGGGGCTCTCAAACTGTAATGTGTATAAACACTCCCGGGAAAAGAGACTCTACATTTCTGACAAGTTCCCAGGTAACATCAATGTTGGTACAGGGATCAGACATTTGAAAAGCAAAGCTCCAGAGCAGCAGTGCCCAATAGAACTTCCTGCAGAGATGAAAATGTTCTTTATCTGCACTGTCCAATACTGTAGCCACTAAGTCTATGTGACTATTGAATACTAGCATGACTTTGAAAACTATCTTTTAAATTTTATGTAATTTTAATTTTAATAACCACACATGGCTAGTGGCTACTGTATTAGACAACGCAGTTACACAGCAATCACATGCATGTTAAATTTTGAGAAGCACTGGTCTGGAGAACACCAGTCATGTGGTTCCTGCCCCCAGTAAAACATCAATCATGCAGTCATCCGGGCTGTACAACACTGCACATCCAGCTGACCAGTTTCACTGGAAATAACTGTTTAATTTATATGATGGTTGCTATTTATTATAAAATTGTACTCCACTTACAGAGATTAAAAGAAAGATGAAAAGACATTTAAAAGGAGAAATTAAAATATTTGCTACATTTGAATTTTGTGAAATAGTTTTATGGAGTTATAATTGACATACAATCAGCTGCATATATTTAAAGTATAAAGTTTGACATCTTTTCAATCACCACAATTACTACAATCAAGATAACCAACATATCCAGGCCGGGCGCGGTGGCTCACGCCTGTAATCCTAGCGCTCTGGGAGGCCGAGACATGTGGATTGTTTGAGCTCAGATGTTCGAGACCAGCCTGAGCAAGAGCGAGACCCCGTCTCTACTCAAAATAGAAAGAAATTAATCGGACAACTAAAAATATATAGAAAAAATTAGCCGGGCATGGTGGCACATGCCTGTAGTCCCGGCTACCTGGAAGGCTGAGGCAGTAGGATCGCTTGAGCCCAGGAGTTTGAGGTTGCTGTGAGATGGGCTGACGCCACAGCACTCACTCTAGCTCCGGCAAAGGAGTGAGACTCTGTCTCAAAAAAAAAAAAAAAAAAAAAAATGCTTTTTACTGTGAGTAACAGAAAACCTAGTTCAAAATGGCTTAGAAAATAAAACAGTAGACAAAGTTTATTTCCCATAAAAGTAAGTCCTGGAGGTAAATTATTCTCTTTTTTCTGTGAGAGCAAAGAAGCCTTCTCATAAACCCTCAATCCCCATTGTGGCCAGGATGACATCCTATGCCCTTCCTAAACCAGTTACTGGCAAGAGAATGGGATTAAAGTGATGTACATAATAAAGCTTCCAAAGTCAAGGCAAGGCTGGAGGAATAGAAACAAAATCAGGCCCCATTAGTAAGGAGGCAATGATACCAGCCAAATAATTGATTTTGGCACTGAATAAGCAAAGTAAAACTATCACTTAAACATATTTCTAGAAGGACAAATATATGTGGGCAAAAAAAAAGGTTTTTTAAAAAAACAAATTTTGTGCATTTTGAAAACAAGGAATTTTTAAAGCTGAAAGCTAACATATTTAATAATTAGTTTTCCATGGAAGGAAATAGATTTGCATTTATCCTAACCATTTCTAATCAGTAATGTATAAAATATTTTCACTTATATTTTTTAAATTATCATAAGGGCTAAATGACATTGGTATAACAAATAATAAAAGTTTTACGTTTTGTGTACTTCTTAAGTTAAAGTGTGAAATTGTGTCTATTGAGCTGCTATAAAGCTTATTGCTTTATTTTTTAGTTTTCCACCTACTTCCCTGGATACTTTGATGGTCAGTACTGGCTCTGGTGGGTGTTCCTGGTTTTAGGTAAGTGCTTTTAACATAAGAAAAGGAGAAAAATTTACTTTTAGTAAAGCCTCATTTCAGTCACTATATATTAATTATCAATAATACATCTAATTTTTAAGTGTTTCTTTCTTAAAGATTAGTCTGTTCTTACAATCAAAGAAGCTTACACATTAATAAAAAATCCCTTGTGGTAGTAGGTTTTCCCTAACCTGTACATGTATACTACTCCCCCATGTGAGCAACGGGGTATGCTGCTGAGAAGACTCTATAGTCTGTGGATTTTTTCTTCTTGTGAGTTATTGCCACAAAGCATTTATAAACTTAACTCCAAATTGCATGTTATAGACATACTGTAACCAACTGGACTAACTCATAAGTTTGTGGCCCATCTTTGGTTGAATCTATCGGTATAAAACAGAAAATGTATTAGCCTTGCTAGGTGTACCTTCTAAAAGAACTATTGGGTTTCCAGAATTCTTTAGTTCACCATTGCTGAGAATAAGAATTATTTTACAGTGGAGAAGAGGCTTTTTATTTATTTTTAAATTTTATTTATTTATTATTTTCAGAATATTACAGGGGTATAAACATTTTGGTTACATGAATTGCTTTTGTGCAGTTTGAGTTGAAGTTATAAGTGTGCCCATCACTCAGATAGTGTGCATTGTATTCGTTAGGTGTGTGTTTACCCATCTCCTTCTCCCCGCTCCCACCTGCTTGATTTCCGTTGAGTTTTTACTAACCATATGTGTACATGAGTGTTGATCAATTAGTTCCAATTTAATAGTGAGTACGTGTGGTGTTTGATTTTCCATTCTTGCAATACTTCACTTAGAAGAATGGTCTCCAGTTCCATCCAGGGTGTTACAAAAGAAAATCATAGCAACAAAAAAAATAAACAAATGGGACCTTATTAAATAAAAAAGCTTTTGCACAGCCAAAGAAACAATCAATAGAGCAAATAGACAACCTGCAGAATGGGAGAAAATATTTGCATGCTATACATCTGATAAAGGGCTAACAACCAGAATTTACAAGCAAATCAACAAGAAAAAAATCAAACAACCCCATTAAAAAGTAGGCAAAAGACATGAACAGAAACTTTTCAAAAGAAGATAGACTAATGGGCAATAAATATGAAAAAATGCTCAAGGTCTCTAATCAGGGAAATGCAAATCAAAACCACAATGAGGCCCAGGGGGAATGGCTCACGCCTGAAATCCTAGCACTCTGGGAGGCCGAGGTGGGTGGATCATTTGAACTCGGGAATTCGAGACCAGCCTGAGCAAGAGCGAGACCCTGTCTCTATTATAAATGGAAAAAATTAGCTGGACAACTAAAAATATACAGAAAAAATTAGCCAGGCATGGTGGCACATGCCTGTAGTCCCAGCTACTTGGGAAGCTGAGGCAGAAGGATTGTTTGAGCCCAGGACTTTGAGGTTGCTGTGAGCTACGCTGATGCCATGGCACTCAACCCTGGGCAACAGAGTGAGTCTGTGTCTCAAAAGAAAAAAAAAAAACCACAGTGAGGTAATCACCTAACACCACTGAGAATGGCTTCTATCAAAAAGTCCTGACCGGGCAAGGTGGCTCACGCCTGAAATCCTAGCACTCTGGGAGGCCGAGGCGGGTGGATTGTTTGAGCTCAGGAGTTCGAAGCCAGCCTGAGCAAGAGCGAGACCCCATCTCTACTAAAAATAGAAAAGAATTAATTGGACAACTAAAAATATATAGAAAAAAACTAGCCGGGCATGGTGGCGCATGCCTGTAGTCCCAGCTACTCGGGAGGCTGAGGCAGGAGGCTCGCTCGAGCCCCGTAGTTTGAGGTTGCTGTGAGCTAGGATGACACCACAGCACTCTAGCCCGGGCAGCAGAGTGAGACTCTGTCTCAAAAAAAAAAAAAAAAAAAGTCCCAAAACAACAGATGCTGGTGTGGATGCGGAGAGGAAGAGGCTTTTTAAAAAAATTCCTACCACATATTTCATGTTGTTGATCTTCAGATTGTATTTTTTACTCTAAATATTTATTTTAAAATCTTCTCAATGTCTTAGGTAATGCCCTTTAAAAATCTAATGTCCTAGACATTAGAGCAAAGAAATGGACATTGGGTGAGTTATTTTAATGTTGGCTGCTTCGTTATTTGTAAAGAAAATGTATACGGTACAGTAAGAGAGCTCACTGTCACTGCTGTCATTCCCCCAGAGCAACAGCAGGGCCATCTTGTGGCTGTTAGAGGTGGTGTGATTGCCTCACTGTGCTTCTGTGACATCCCTTTCTTCTATCTCCTGTTTCGGGCCTTCTTGTTGCTCCCTTAGTTAAGATCCTTGGTGGCGGTACTCTTAACGGGTCTGGCTAGCACATCCTAGCACCCACGCCCAGTAAGTGCTTAGCAGATTCAGGATCTGCCTTGCCACGGCTGACAGAGCCATGCGTTGCTGACCTTAAATTTTACTTAAAAAAACTGGCCTGGTGTGGTGGCTCGTGTCTGTAGTCCCAGCATTTTGAGAGGCTGAGGTGAGAGGAGTGCTTGAGCCCAGGAGTTTAAGACCAGCCTGGGCAACATAATGAGACCTCATCTCTACTGAAAAAAAAAAAAAAAAAAAAATTAAAAATTAGCCAGGTATGGTGATGTGTGCCTGTAATCCTAGCTACTTGGGAGGCTGAGGCAGGAAGATTGGTTGAGCCCAGGAGTTCAAGGCTGCAGTGAGCTATGATTGTGCCACTGCACTCCAGCCTGAGTGACAAAGTGGGACTCTGTCTCTTAAAAACAAGAAAAACAAAAAAACAAAAATCATCCATCACAGCATTCTCCCACCACTAGATGATAAATAACATCATTTACTCCACTATTGGGCATTGGAATTCTAAGAAAAAAAGAAACAGTGATTTTTTTTTCCTCCCTTGATTATTGAGAAGTTTAATAATAAAAATGACCGACAGAATAACTTAGGAGGAATAGTTAGTTCCTTGGCTTGCTTATTTTCTAAACTGTACCTTTTAGGGAAATGCTGACCACCCCTCTTCCCCGACGCCTAAAGTCAAATCTAATCCTAATGGACCAAAGAAGAGCCCCTAAGCATGTTTTCAGATTGGCCATTTATGGCGTAAATAATTTAAAGAAATTTAATGGATTGATTTCCTTTGTATGTTACAGTTTGATGGGAGAGGGATTTATAATACTTTATCATTGATCATGCTTGCTAGGTACCATTTACTTACAAGCAAAAAAATGGTAAGACTTGGATTTTTTTTTATTAATTTTTTTTTTTTTGCCCCAGCCCCCTGCTCTTTTTTTTTTTAATTACTTGACAACATCTAAAAATAAACATTTTCCAGATAAAACATCTGAGTTTTTTTTTTACTTTTCCCAAAAGTCGAAATATCTAGCAAAACTGGCCTATGGTCCCACTTGGCACCCTTTGGCTGGAGCTGAGTTGTCCCCTCCACACAGATCATGTGCTGTTCCGTTCCCTAAGGGCCTCGCCCAGTACATGTACCGCTAGCATTTGTAGGGGCCGCCCCTCCATAGTACTTGTTGCTTGTGGTGTCAGACATAATGGTGTTCACCAAGCTCAGCACTCACAGCTCTTGGCTACTGCCAGAAATCAGTTCTGCTGTCTGAGTACAAAGAGTTTTCCCCCACTCAGTATATTTTAAAATGTGTTAACAGAAAGTAGACTAGTGGTTGCCTGGGGCCAGGGAAAGGGGAGGAGGGAGCATGTGAATGAATGGGAGGTGACTATTAATGGGTACAGGTTTTTTGGGAGTTGATGAAAATGTTCTAAAATTAGATTATGGTCATGGTTGTATGACTCTATAAATACACTAAAACCCACTGGATTGTCTGTGGGTGAACTTTGTGATATGTAAATTGTGTCTCCATAAAAGTGTTTTTACAAATGTTCTAAAGACTAAGGGACCATCTCTGAAGAAGGAGGGCCAGGAGGGTCTGAATTCCCACTGGAGGGGCACATCACCTCCCCACCATTTCAAGAGGTGCAAACTTCTGTGAGTGTATAGGTTCTGGTATAGTCATACAAGACCAGTCTTATTAAGAACAGAGCAATAGCTTGGAGTTGAGACTGTGAGAATTTCTGTCACAGATGAAGGGATCCTGACATCTAGTGGACAACATTATATACTGTCGACAGAAAAATATCCCATGACAAGAAAGGTGAAAAATATTTTTAACTTGAGAAAAGCACAGTTATAAACTTTTTTCCTTGTTGTTAATTATTCTGGAATACTTTTTTGGGACTCAATAGGTAGATTTTGCTATATCTCTCAATGAGGCTTTCAGATGTAAAAGTTTGGCCCATCTTATGTTGGCCTTTTTAGACCAATTAGATTCTGAATATGCTAAAGAGACTCTTGTGATTATGCCTCTTCATTGAAGGATAGACAATTTGGTATGAAAATCCTTGAGAGATTCTGGAAGAAATTGCTCATGTTTTGATAGCCTTTAGAAGAAAAACGTATTACTATCAGGAGGCGGGGGGGGGTACTTAATATGGAAATTATAAATTTACTCTTGACTTTTCTTTTTTAAATTAGGCTTTCTCCTGTTTCTCAGAGGATTTATCAATTATGCAAAAGTTCGGAAGATGCCAGAAACTTTCTCAAATCTCCCCAGGACCAGAGTTCTCTTTATTTATTAAAGGTATTAAAAAAATTTATTCTAGTCCCGGCGTAATCATGTGAGACGTTGTAGATTTCCATCCAGTTTTTAGAGGAAGTTATCTGTGTTAGGGGATAGAGACAAGTTAAGGAAGGCACAGTCCCTGCCTTTTAGCAGTTTCTAGTTTAGCATAGTAAGAAGGGGGGTTCTACAAAAAGCTGTTGATAAGGCAAGTGAAAAAAACCGCCATGGGGGTTTTGACAACGCGCAAGAGGCAGGCGTCCTAGTAGTCATCAGGGGGCTGGGCCGTTTGGCTGCTTGGTGGAATCTGGCATCCTGAAGCCCACTTACTATCGCACCAGTTCAGAGGACGACGTTCAGAAGGAACCCTTCAAGGCCTAATTACCCTTCTCTGCCCCCAAACCCCAGAGTGAGGGGAGAGCATAGGGTACTTCAGGAACTCCTTTTGCCTGAGCTACTGACAAGTCCACCGAGGCTGCCATTTCATAAAATTAGTCATCGAGGCTTTCCTCGTACCTTTCTTCCGGTGCACACCTTGATGTTATCACTCTGTTGGAGAGGAGGGTCAGACCCCAGGAAAGGAAGAGGAGAAAGGACCTTTTCCCTTGCCTAGGACAGAAGGACTAAGCCCTGCCAAGCCTCTTTGATTCAGACATGGCTTTCCCCAGAGGCTGCCTCCATCTTACATAAGCAACTACCTAAAGGAAGAGAGGGAATCTTGAGAAAGAGTACACCAGAGAGAGACTTCTGTTAATAAGTTCTAATAGGCCTTCTTGGACTTGGCTCTTTGTTCCTTGGGGCTTTTGAAATGGGGTGGATCATGGAGTGGAATCTTGAGCACCACCTAGAGGCTGTTCCACCTGAAGACCTCAGGCAAGGCTTTGTATAGGGTATTTGTACCAGTTGAGACAAACTCTAAAAGATAGATAGAATTTCAACTAGTGAACATTGGATAATGTGGAGGAAAATTTCAGAATCACCTGAGGCAGAATGAACAGAAATAGAGACAGGGAACTATGGACCTCGTTCAAGGGACAGCAGCTGTATTGGGGAATAAGGGAGTACTGAGGGTCAAGGCTAGGAAGTGAGGTTGAAACAGTGTTCTCAAATATCTGGAGTACCAAGCCTGTTTGCAGTGGAACTGTCAGATTCATAGAGCTGCTCTTTAAATCCAGTGACATGTTGGCTCAATGCGAGGCTAAGCCATGTGAACGCCAACTTGTTCTGTATTTGCTGTTGAGTGTCAGTAGTTATATAGGTAATCATACACTAAGAGTGGCGTTCTCAGTTTTGAAGACTGTCATCTCAGGATGTACGCTTGAAAATAAGGTATCCACCATATTTAATTTGCCAGGTGAGGGGACAGTATTGAAAGCCTTTAAACAACAGAATAATATGAGACCTTCTTGAATGTAACAAAAGTTTCTTCAAGCATAGTACAAGAATATATTAATAACTGGCCCGGCGCAGTGGCTCCCGCCTGCACTCCTGGCACTCTGGGAGGGCCAAGATGGGAGGATTATTTGAGCTCAGGAGTTTGAGACCAGCCTGAGCAAGAGCAAGACTCCGTCTCTACTAAAAATAGAAAGAAATTATCTGGACAACTGAAAATATATAGAAAAAATTAGGCGGGCATGGTGGCACATGCCTGTAGTCCCAGCGACTCGGGAGGCTGAGGCAGAAGGATCCCTTGAGTCCAGGAGTTTGAGGTTGCTGTGAGCTAGGCCGACCCCACAGCACTCTAGCCTGGGCAACAGAGTGAGACTCTTGTCTCAAAAAAAAAAAAAAGAATATATTAATAATTAACATTAACATTTATGGAGTTTTCCATGTATCTCCTACTGTATTAAGTGTTTTGCATGTGTAATTAAATGTACTTCAGTAAGTAAAGATGGCTTTGAGGCTTGTGTTAAAATCAGTTTCTTTAAGGGAGTTTATACTTGTGTTTATGATTTTTTTTTTAAAAGGGGGAATCTTTTATTGCATACTTTTAAATACGTGATATGTCACGAATTTGAATTCAGTCACAAAATCTGGACACAGACGGACATTGACATCACTTGCCTGGGCCCTAACGCCTATAATGCTGCGTTTTTGTGTCTGGGACATTCTAACTTTAAGAGGCTTATCAAATGTTTTATGCACTTTTATTCAATTACCATTGTCATCTTTCATGTACCTATCTGATTGTAATCTATAGTTAGCATTAGGTTTACTCTTACCTGTCACAAATTCAACAGTTAATACTTTGGGGTTGCTGCAAGTCCTACTTACAAAGGATGCTGAAATCACCCAAAGATTTTCCCTAATCCATCAGTGCCCAAAATATCCTGAGGGGACGATTTCTTTCTTTCTTCCTTTCTTTTTTTAAATAATAGATTCTGTAGGTCTAGTTTAATGGTAACTCAAAATTTCTAAATGGACTGAGATCACACCTCTGTCTATTCATTCTTCACTTAGAAGGAAATTTGAATCTTTATTAGAGGATTGAATACCTTCTTCATCTTGCTTCTAATGCATAACAAATGCAGCCAGGTTGAGAGAAAGCCTGAAATTCTCAGTTTTCCTGTATTGTGGGAGACTTAATGAGAATCTTATTATTTATTCTGTTTTCCTTTCTAAAATTTCTGAAATATGAGAGTGTTCTAAATTTAAAACAATGCTTCTTTAGGGTTGTGATTTGAAGTCAGCCAGTCCTTAGTAATAATGCTGTTGGAGCCGTTCAGGGAGATTGTTGGAAGTCAGGAGCCTGATGATGCTTCAGGAGTGTGCTTTAGGGTTGTCAGAAACTTACTCAAAGGTAAATGAGTACACGCTGTTGGAGGGTATAATAGCGTTTATTTGCCTTTCTGTCCAGATTTGATAACCCTGTTGATTGGAATTATTTCTGATATACCCTCAGGATTAAGAGTTCTAAATTAAGGGTTTAGGGGACTTAAAGCAGCATTTAGAACTCTAAGGACTTTTTTACTAATTGTCAGGGGATCCCCAGGGGGAACCTGAGAAGCCATAGCATCCTCTGAGACTGAGTTCCCTTTGTGCACTGAAAGGGGTGGGAACTCTCCATCCAGATCCAAATGCAGAGTGCTTTCTTTCAATTCAGAGCAAATTTAGTTTACTTTAGTTGGAGGATGTACTCAAAAACCATCATGTGAAGTATGGATGGAGGCTTTATTATTTTTTTTTTAATTGACTTCTTTCTTTGATGGAGATGTCACTCGTTAAAAGGTAACTAACTGTAGGCTTACTTTTTGCCAGAAATACACAGGATAGGGAATTTTTAAAATAATTTTGCCATAATAGAAAAATAACATACTTTCTGTGCTATACTAAGAGTGTACATTTTACTAGAATAGGGTATAAGAATAGTGAGTTTTCTATTCCAGCTACTCAAAGTATAGTACAAATAAACTAAATCTTGAAATGATCCCAAAAAGACCTACCTCCTTCTGATTGGCCAAAGTGGATGTTAACAAAAGCTGAACACTGAAGCTCATATGCTGCTGTCTTAGAGGCAGCTGTCAGGTTCCCTGTCAGAATCCATCAGAGGGAAAGTGCATTGGTAAACTCAGTTATCCGCTTTCCCGCTTCATAACAAAATGCCGGAAGGAACAATGCTGAAGGTGGGCGCAGTGGTGTCAAGCACATGACTTAGGAACAGAAGAAACAAAATGTCTCTTGTGTATTGTTCACAAAGAAACAGATATGTTTTAGAAGCATCTTTACCTGAAATAGTAAAAAGTATAAAGTGTTCATACTTTTTCTTATCAGTCACTGGAAGATGCGTTTTTATGGAACACTGCCTCCTCTGAAGCTGCCAGGTAAATGCGGAGTTAGCTACAGTTACTGTGAGGCGATAACACGGTTAATTGGTTATATCTAACACTATTTGTGTTGTGCCAAAAACGTGTATGAAACATAAAATATTTTCAAATCTGTTATTTTAACCATATCTGAAATTGAAAGGAAAATGTTATTAAGCCCTAGCATTAATGAGCTAGGGCTCTTCATAATTAAAAAAAAGTGATTCCTTTGACCTAGTAAGCTATACCTATTAGGTATCAAATATTTTAATTTTTTCCCATAGATGACAAACACTTTAATTTCTCCCTTTCTATAACTTCCCTGCTACATTTCTTATTTTATTAAAGGAAATTCATCTCAAGATAAAGTTTGATTTATTGGACTGTATCATACAGTAGCAAGACAGTAGAAATGGTGTTTTCCGGTGGCGTTTTTGCTAAAAGAATTCACATAATGTCTTCAAAAAGAACTGATTTTCTTCCTCTTATGATTAAACGATCTGTAGGCTATTGGATTCCTTTTGTTTCCATAGTGATCCTGTCTACAGGTTAGTAATGATGCCCGCAATTTGTGTACCACCACTGTTTCTATGACACTTCCAGTTGCTCTGAACAGGCTTCCAGGTCTCAGACAGCAGTGCCTCTCTAGCAGTCCCTTTCGTTTGGAGTTTGTGTGGTCATTGAGATTACTCACTGGTAACTTATCTGTGTCCTCTTAAGGGATTTTTAATATGTCTTGGGTGGCAGGCTTTGGCTTTGAGGGTTCCATTAAAACTGATAGCCTGTGCTGAAGCAGTGTAAGCTAAAGAAGAGGCCAGGTAATTGTCTGTCCCGTATTATATGTTGTTGCAGACTCTAGTGTTTTGAATTAATAGTGTTTGTTTCATCAGTTTTCATCTATTAATAGAAACTGATAAAACTGAAATTAGGTCTGTAATGAGTCTGTTCTCGTTACAAAAACCTCCATTTACCTTCAGTCTACTAATTTTGTTTCTGCTTGGCTTTTACAGTTCCTTATATTCTTGTGTCTGATGTCTCTGCACATTCTGAAGTCTCTCAGTCTCTTATATGTCTCCCAGCCTAAAGAAAAGTTGACCTTGCATTAATTTCATTGGTTTACCTGAAATCAAAACACAATTGAATTTGGAGTTTGGAAAAATGTTGACAGTTTTAAAAGAATGTTAATTTCCTCCAGTGTTGTAGCTTCTCTGCATTTTGGCAGCCTTTTAAAGATTTATGCAGCAGTCTACTCAGAAACGATACAAAAGGGTTTCTTGTGGCTTTTACAGTAATTTGGAGAGATGGAAAAGTAAGCTAAGGACCTGTATATAAGCCCACCCAACTCTTCACTTGGTGCTGGGTACCACAGAGTAGTTTCTCAGCAAATCTTCGTTAGGTAGATAATGCACCTACTTAGTATTTCTTTTTTTAGCATTAATATAGGGAATTACTTGTAGTTTTTCTCAAGTTATTTCCATGAGAACCAAAACTGTATATACTATGCCAGTATAGAAATGCCTCAAAGTATTAGATGAAAACTGCATTTAATAAAATGTATAGACATTATTTTGAGAGCATTTATTTCCATCATATACATTCCTTTCTTAAACTTAAAGCCTCTTTGAGCCTATTTAATATTACATATACTTACTATTTTCAGAGAAACATTATTTTCAGAGAAATATGCCCCCAGAATACATTGAATTTTTAAGAAAATTTATCTTAAAAAAGTATTTGTGATACCCATGAGTTTACAGGGTTTTTGTTTTGTTTTTTAATTTTGCCGTGCTCTGTTTAAGTATAGCATGACATCATTGGCATCCTTACTGGAAATGTTCCTTGCGTGAGATCTGGCAGAATTTTTAGGGTAAACAATAGCCTCACGTGTATTAGGAAAATTACCCGTGCACTTGAATTCTCCTCCTTCTGTGTCCTAAGTTTCAGTCATTACTGACAGGAGTAAGTGTGGGATGAAGAAGTGTTGCTTCCATTCTTTTCTTTTTTTGGGAGGTTTGGAGAGAGAGAGATTCCTGACCTGATGGGTTTTTGGAGAAAACATTCCTGGTCTTTCTAGTTCTGGAGGCCTTGATAACTTTAAAAACTGAAATGTTAATGCTTATTGAATACTGTGATGTCAGTATAGAGTAATCTTAAAACTATGTTAAAATGTACTTCTTGTGTCTCCAAACATCCTGCCTTCTTTTGTGACTACATCCTTCTCTTAGCCAAAATAACAAGCTAACTAGAGTTTCAATATTCAATATCCTTCTCTGGCAGATGTTTTCTGGCGAAGGCCTTCCTGCATTTATGAATTCTCTCTCAAGAAGCAAGAGAACACCTGCAGGAAGTGAATCAAGATGCAGAACACAGAGGAATAATCACCTGCTTTAAAAAATAAAAGTACTGTTGAAAAAGATCATTTCTCTCTATTTGTTCCTAGGTGTAAAATTTTAATAGTTAATGCAGAAGTCTGTAATCATTGAATCATTAGTGGTTAATGTTTGAAAAAGCTCTTGCAATCAAGTCTGTGATGTATTAATAATGCCTTATATATTGTTTGTAGTCGTTTTAAGTAGCATGAGCCATGTCCCCGTAGTCAGTAGGGGGCAATCTTGCTTTATTCATCCTCCATCTCAAAATGAATTTGGAATTAAATATTTTATTGTAAGATATGTACAATGCTGGCCATTTTAAAGGAATTTTCTCAAAAGTTAAAACTTTTATGACTGCATTTCTGCACATATTCCATATTTGCTGTTAAAATTAATCTAGAAATTTATTCAGTTGTACTGTGTGAACACCTGGAAGCAAAATCATAGTGCAAAATACATTTAAGGTGTGGTCAAAAAATATGTACTTAATTGGTAAATAATAAGCATTAACTTTTTATAGTCTGTATTCAAAATTCTGCAGTACCTTATTGTTCTGTGGTGTGTACCCAAGGGATTCTAAAAGTGTTGTCACTATATAAAATAGAAAAGACTAGGACAAATGCAGCTTAATTACTAAAATGTGATTCTTGACACTCTCTGTGTGACTAGAATCTCTATCCCTTTTTTTCTCTTTCTTTTGTCTCTTCATGATTAGGCCAAAGGCTGGGAGAGGGGAGAGGATTAGATACTTGGAGCGAAGAAGAATTAGCTTGGAACTTTTGAGATGATCCCTAACATACCGTACTACTTGCTTTTACAATGTGTTAGCAGAAACCAATGGGTTATAAATGTAGAATGATGTGCTTTCTGCCCAAATGGTAATTCACCTTGGTTTGCTATGTTAAAACTGTAAATATAACAGAACATTAATAAATGTCTCTTGTGTAGCACCTTTTACTGTAGATGAGTGTTTAATTTCTCGGTTTGCATTTGATTGCTAAGGCAATGTTTTCTAATATTACAGAACCACTCAGTAAATAAAAAAAAAAAAACTGGTCTTGGGTCAGTTTTTTTCTTCATTTTCTGCACAGAAAGTCCCCTTCTTTCATATTCTACTAAATGCATTCCTAAAAATGTATGTGAACATTGGCTCTGCAGAAGATAATGGACCAAAAAAATAGGAGTTGTAGAGAACTTAAGTAATTTTGGAATTCCCAATTATGCTTCAATTTTTAAACATAATTTTAGACAATTTATTTCCAGTGTTTTCTGCATGTTGTCTGCATTCACTGTTTTTCTCAGTTCAACACAGCTCATTGGTTTAAGTTCTGTGAGCACCCAGTTAAAGCTAAAGATTTCTCATTCCTCCTGATTTCTATTCTTGTCTTGGTCATAAATTGAGAGACCAGGGTTTCTTATAATAACTGCCGTTTGATTTTTTTCATTTTCTTCTTAAGAAATATAAAGAAAAATGCAACAAGATGGTCACGTTACTATACAAACCAGCACTAGCTGTGAATGTTCATTCATCTGCTGAGTGTGAACATCCGGAATCAGCATAGAATGTCTGTTTAGGGGTGTCAGTATATAATGCACAGAAGTGTAGGTTGTTTGAAAACCAGACAGGAAAATTAAAAGCCTCCTGGATTGATATTTCAATGATCATTCTAACCGGTTTATTGATTATAATGAGTAATAGTATAGTATGTTCTTGTTCAAAAGTTACAGTTTGCGATAGAGAAGGAAGAGAAAATCTCTTTGAAGGTTTTGTTTTGTTTTCATTTTGAATCAGATTATACCAACAGAGTTTGGAAGTTTTTATGGCCCATAATGTTCTAAGTTCCAGAATGAAAAGATTAACAATCTGAATAAACGTGGACATGTACAGCAGGGAGAACTATGTAAATTATCTTGCACAACAAAATAGAAGGGTCCTAAATCACATTAACTCAAACATTGTAGACTAGCTTTGTGTTTATTCTTTAGGTCCTTGTGCCTTATTTGGTTTTGTATATTCAGTGAACTGAAATATTTGGAATTCCTATTTCTATGTATTTGGTGGCCTGTAAGACTTTGTCAAACATAAAGGTACTGTTTGATGTGCTTTAAAACACTTAGTCAAGAGGATGAGTTCCCTTTATTCTCTTAAATGTTCTGAAAATTAAATTCCTTTGAGGTACATAAAGTTGGTATCATATGTCATCTAGAGGTCTTACCAACAGGGTGAAAATGTGTATGCTGCACTTCTCATTTTTCTTTTTCCCTTGATAGGTTCATTATTAACCTAGCCTATAGGTTAATAATGATAACAGATAAAGGGTGGGCCTTTATGCTAAATTATTTTGAAAGGGGATACAAAGGCACCACTTAAGTTATTTGCCTAAGGTTATGGAATAAACTGGCTTAGACCCTGAGCTACAAGGACAGCTAGGACTCACTCGTGATGACAGAGGTCCCTATGTCTCTTACTTGTTGCCATTTGGGATTATACAGTCTTAGCCTTAAAGGGTTCTGTGTAGCCATTTCTTTTTTCAGAAAGTTAGATTGCTTTATGTGGAAATAAATGACATTAATAAAATTTGTTTACAAAAAATAAGAATGAATATCTTTACTAATAGGATCAATTTTGTTTTGAAGAAATGACAGTGAAGGAAATGATAATCTAATTTTTTTCTTTCTTCTTAAGTATTTCACTTGAGCTGTAACCCACCATGAGTCTTTAGTAGCATAGATGAAATTTCTTTTGGTATTTACTATGTTCTTATGCTAAAATATGCTCCACTTAGCTCTAAATCGTTTATATTTAAAGGAAGACATAAATTAAGGAATAACTACTGTAATGGAGTATCAGGGCCAATAGAAGCGATAATTCCTTTTGAGTGGTTCCCTGAGGTGGCACGATTTTGTGGTGAGAATCAGCAAAAATAGGCCCCAAGAATGGAGCCCTGGCCTCGGCTGTGAATCCACCCTAGCCCCTCTTCCTACTGTCCTGACCATGAGATATCTGTTACAGTAGATACTGACATAACGGAAAAAATTTCTTGTAAACATCAGTAATCGAATTTTAACTTATACTAAGAACGGACATAAAACTGTCCGTTTATGTAGAGTAGGAGGGCATATTTTATGGAAAAGTAATTATGGCCCCCGTTACCTACCTGAATCTGGTTCTTGGTTAAACATCAACACTGAATTTAGGTAAATCATGTGTAAAATGTAGTTTAATAAATTCTAGGTTCTGCTGGCGTTTCAGCCATTTATTATAGAAGATTTTCACCTTTCAGGCTTTTTGAAGATGATCTGAGGAATGATGAAGGACATAACAAAATGCAAAATATGCTTCCATAGATGGTTTGTGGTTTTTTTTCATTTTCTTTCTTTTTTTTTTTGAGACAAGATCTCACTGTGTCACCCAGACTGGGGTGCAGTGGGTGGCCTGGCTTGATCATAGCTCACTGTAACCTCAAACTTTTGGGCTCAAGGGATCTTTCTGCCTCAGTCTCCTGCATAGCTGGGACTATAGGCACATGCCACCGCACCCAGCTAATTTTTTTATTTTTTGTAGAGGTGGGATCTCACTATATTGCCCAGGCTGGTCTCAAACTCCTGGCCTCAAACAATCCTGCCTCATCCTCCCGAAATGGTCGGATTACAGGCATGAGCTACTGCACCTAGTCCATTTGCATATTTTTGTATATTTTTAGGCCTAAATAGCTTTTTATAGTCCATAAGGTAGATAAGGTGGACTGAGTGAGGGCATTTGCTAAACCAGCATTTAAAGTACTCTTGCATTCCCTTTCCCTTCTGCACACACCTGTATACTTCTAGATGTGCATAGTTGTGCTCATTTAGGCCACCCCCAAAAAGTGCTCTTCTGTAAGTTGCCTCTGAATATTGGTTCTCTGTAGGATCCACTACCAAAGTGGAAGATATCTCAAAGAAATAATACTGGGAATTCCTGAGGGGGAGAGTAAGTTTAGGTTGAGGGTAAAAGTGGTTTTCAGGAGGGAAAGGTGGTTACAGAAATTGATTCTGTATCATCCTCATTCTAAAAAGAGGGTACGTAACCTAGTTTATTGTATCCCCAACTTTCTGGCCTATAGAACGAATCGCTGTTATGCAAAATATGTGAATGGTGGGCGGTCCTCCTGAGGCCAGTTTCTCTGCCTCTGAAACCTGAACTAGTCCATCTGCCACGGTATTAATCCCCTCAGCCCTCGAGTTATGATCAGAATTTGCCACCTGTAGAATATATTACTCAAAATTTTGTTTTAATTTGATATATTTTACTTAAAAGCTTGTTTTTTTCTTTGCCAAAAGCATTGGCTAATGATTTTGAGAGTTTTAATTCTTGTGTTTATCAGTTGACGAATTAGTAAAATGTAAATTTAGATGTAAATCTCTTAAACCTGAATGCAGAATATATGAAACTTAAAAGAGTCTCTTGCATTTTTGCAGGATTTCACCCAGGTCAGAAACGGAGATGCAGTTGCCCAGCCTGCTGTGTATGTTGTTCATCCTGCTCCAAAAACGATTAATTTTAATCATGGGAAATGAAATATTTCTGACTTTTCCCCATCTATTAGTGATTGTGGGTTTATAGACACTAAAACTGAGAAAAATGGTTTCCTTTAAGTCTTGCAAAGATTAGCGCTGGAGCTCTGGAAAGTAGGCAGTATTTGTTTTTATTCTTTAGTTGTTTGGAAGGTGGTATACGCAGACTGGGAAACAAGAAAATAGATTAAAAACTTAAAAGAAATCTCTCCAATAGAGAAGGTGATTCCGTGACAAAGCATTATTGGAAAAAGTATGGGGCTATGGAATTGCTGCCTTCTGATTATGAAACCCAGCCTCTTTTCTGAAATTCATCCAAAATGCCAGGGCTGCATGATTTTCACCTTGCATGATTCGAGTTTGCATTCACGACCCCCGCTGAGAGGCTGAGAGCTGCCCCTCCCCGACCGGCACTTCAATTTAAGCCAGTTACTTCCTGAGCCGAGCAGAGAGGATCCGGGCAACCTATTATCTTGACCCGGCTAGAGTTACTCTTGATGAAACACCCCTCTTTTCATTTGCAGAACAGTCAGAAATGCCTAAAACGTTCTTAAGTGAGCTTTTAGACTGTTGCCATCTGCTTCCTGATTACGTCTTTATTTCGACAGAACATTTCCCAGGCAGTTGCTCTGTTGAGATGTCATTGTGGTCATTTGAGTATGTTGCTTTTTCTCTGATTACCAACATTGAGGATTTTTACATATATGATTTATTTCCAGTCTATATTTTAACTGAAATTGCGGGTAAATTAGTAAATGAGCCACTAGATGGATCAACAGTTTTCACCAACTCTTTTATTTCTAGCATGATTTGGTACTACTGTTTTGCCGCTAAAAGTAGTGGGCACTGGTGGCCTGAAGAAGCAAAATCAGCAGTCCATTTTGTTCTAGGTTTGACTCAGTGGCTCTCAAGCCACAGATCTGTGTACCTATCGTCATGCGTATAACAAAAATCATCTTTTTTCCTCTTCTCGGTTAATTTTATATTTTGTCCTTGAAGCTATGGATGTGAAATGGGGTTTAATCCGTACAACCTATTTTTGGCTTTAAGCTCTTTTGTGATTTAGCAGTTCTCTAGGTATTGAAATTAAATTTTTAACATTTTTCCAATGTCCATCCCATTGAGTGGTCAGGCTTAGTTCCTACTGCATTTCCACGAGGCTTCCAAGTAAGGATAAGGACAATGGATAAGCAGTCATCTTTAGTCTTCACTTTCCATAGAAGAAGGTTGAATAGAACAGACTTGCAGAATATGTATGTCTGTACTTTATAAATTATCAGTTAGTTTTTCATTAAAAATATTTTCATAGCATTGATTGTTGGGTAAGATTAAGAATTACTTTGTCTTACATAGGTCCTGTCAAAACTCATGGCTACAATATTTTCTTCTTTATGGCAGGACTGTGGGAAGGAATGTGTTTCCAGAGCAATGGGGAAGGGCTACAGGGAAATTAATTCCTAAATGTTTGGCTAAGAGTGATGGGGACTCTTCCTTGGAGGTCTTTAAACACAGGGTAGATCCTCCTCTGTTTGGAAGGGCTTAAGGGTAAAGGGAATGGATTAGCAGGCTTCCTAAAGACCCCTAGAGCCCTAGAGGTTTGTACGTGGCCCATGTCAGTGACAGATGGAACAGTAAGTTCAACAGATGTCACGTCTGCCGTTCCCGGGCTATGCTTCCTTTAATGTGGTGACCTTCTGGGAACATTGTCACACATTGTCTGCAAGAGGGAAAGGAGGATATCTAAACTGGTAAACCTAATTTGGGTGCTTTATTACTTACTGCTACTTTTTTTTTCTTTTTTTTTGCAGATCCAGTGATCCAAAAAAGTTGTGCTTAGCCCAGAATTCCAAAATGAGACAACCAAAAACCACCCTCTACGTTTCTAGAGCTATTTTCAAACCTTTGTTGATTCCAAAGGAATTTTGTTTAGCTGGCATTCCCTCATGTCATCTTTAACAGTCCTTCCTCTAAGGGGCTGTGGGTAGAGGAGAAAAGGTGAGTAAGGAGGATGCCGGAGGAAGTGAAGTCTGATTTGTTCAGAAAGGACTGATGGAGGAGTGAGCAAATCGGTTCTTTTTGTTCTGTGCTCCTGCTGAAATCCTTGAGACCCACAGAGTAAGGTTGCCGACTAATTACTAGGAGCTCCCTATAAAAGAGGATTGGCCTAAATTGAAGAGTAAATGTAAGAGTGACTAAGGTTTTTTTTTAAATTCCTCCTTTATTTGAGTCACTTTGCTTTACATATGCTTATGTCTCCAAGAAGTAGTTGCATACCCTCTGGAGAGGTTTACTTTACAAAAAAGAAAGAAAGAAAAAAATCTCTGAAATTCCAAAGGCTCTTTCCCTGCCACTGTAGCACTTATGTAAGAGCATGATGAACTGCATTCACTAGACTGTAGTTTAAACTTAAAAAAACAAAAACAAAAAAAAACCCAAAAAGACTAACGTGTTTTATGGTGGCATTTTTATACAAGTGACTCATTGCTAGAAGTATATTGACCATTTTAAAGTGCAATCTGATCTTTCAGAGGGAGACATTTAAATTCTCTGAGTACAGACACTGTACTTAGGACAAATTATTATATTTGTACCTTGGTGCCAATCTCAGTCATGTCCTTATTGGGTGCTTATTTTCAAATACCTGATCCTTCCAAAAACAGTATACTAAAACTTGTCATTAAAAATATATCAAGTTTAATAGCAAGCCATGGATACTTTTACTGCCTTTTATTTATTGCTGGGTGTATTTTATTAGAAGGAAAGGTAAATAAATGTGTTTTGCAGAAAATATGTAGTGTAAGTCAGCTCCAGTAGCAGTTATTTTTTAACTAGATGGTGGAGCATTTACACACTTAGTTTATTAGTGACCTTCCCATAAAATTTTTAGGAACACGAGGCCAAACAGAGGTCATAAGTTTATCCAAGCCGGCCCTCTAGAGTATTTCTTTGGTGACACCAGACAGCTGAAGAGAAGCCAAGAAACATTCCCTACATCTTCGAATTCCACATGGCCTTGGCTTCGCCTCCATCCATGGTATTTTATTCCCCTAAGAAAAAATTACAGATGAAATTTGGATAATCACCTGTCAGAAGTGATAAAATTCTTTTGAAAAATATAGTTTTCATATATTATAAATAATTGCACTCTGGCTTCTTGCATATAGTTGTTTTGGGCCTTCATTTGATAAATATTAATTTTTTTTAGCCCATTATGATATATATGACCTTATGCCA
This sequence comes from Avahi laniger, assembly GCA_963575035.1. Classification (NCBI taxonomy): domain Eukaryota; kingdom Metazoa; phylum Chordata; class Mammalia; order Primates; family Indriidae; genus Avahi; species Avahi laniger. The sequence continues at coordinate 52,241 of CAUYSK010015835.1, read as the reverse complement.
AATATAGTGTATACAAAGGTCGCTATTATGCAAGACAGCCCCTGACCACAAGGAGGTTCTAGTCTGGGGGTGGGAGTGGGGAGGACATAAGACAAAGTGCTTTCTTGTTGTCTTGGACATCTTTATATGTAATAATGTTTCTCCGATTTATCTGCATAGTGATGGAAGAAGCTTTTTACACTTTTCAAGCTATGATGACTTGCTGCTAGTTTAATTTCACGAGGAGGGCACTTTTAAAGATCTTCATAAAACCAAACACCCTCAAAGGAGAGATTACTGCCACCTGGAAAGGCTACCCCCAAAAGGGCCTAGAAGGATGCAGAGGGAACATCTCGGTGTGTTGTGAGGCCAGGACCTGGCAAACCAGCTGCCAAGGGGTTATGCAAGCGTGAGTCTGCTAGGCCGGGGCTCGAGCCCTCACTCCCCACTTACTAGCTGTGTAATTGTTGCAGCCCAACCTGGTTCATTGCCTGCTGCTCAAGAGGAAGCCAATACACTGAGACAGCAGGGGTTACAGCAGAGAAAAAGTATGTCACAGGCACCATGCAAGGGGATGGGAAGAATTTCTCAAATCTGTGTCCCTGAGAACTTGGGAGAAAGGGTTTTTAAAGATAGTTTGGTGGACAGAGGGCTAGGGAATTGGGTCTGCTGATTGGCTGGGCATGAACTCGTAGGGTCAGGGAACAGAAATTGTCTCCTTGTGCTGGGTCAGTTCCCAGGTTGACCAGTTGAGTTGGTTCGTTGGTATGGTCTAGTTGGGTCAGTTGGTCCAGCAGAATGCAGGGCCTGGAAGATATCTCAAAGACCAGCCTTGGGTTTCACAGGGGTGATGTTACCTATGGGAGCAATGAGGAAGACAAAGACTCTCCATGACTATCAGCTCTGTGACTCCCGAATAGTAAGCAATTACAGGAAAGCAAGCGAAGGGGCAATGGCTGGTTATATATATATTTTAACTATGCCTATACCTGTGCAGAATTCAGGCCCCTACCATAGTTCCCGCCTTATAGTCCTTTATTAACTTTATAAAGGGCAGTTTCATAATCTTGGGTCATTCGCTTGTCCTGTCCAAGCTTTGCTTTTCTAATCTGTGTGCCAGAATATTTTCTCACAGGGCCGTTTTTAATTCTAAATAGGTTAATACAGGTAAAGTGTCTGGTACATAGAGGACAGCTCGTGGCAGCTCTCTGACCAGCTACAGTGTTGGATCCAAGGGCAGGACATCACACATTCAAACCAAGGGCATTCGTTTCCTTCTCAGAACCAGGTAGCTTTCATCAACTCTGCCTTTCTTCACTCCTTTCCTAAAGGCTATCATTAGATCATCCCCGATAAATCAGACCACTGGTTTCCTCCCCAATTCCTGAAGCCCAGATGAAAATACGACTTACTCTTGCTTTTCTGTTAATAACCATCACATGTTTATGTAGGAACTTATCGACGTGTTCATTTGATCCGCACAGATTACTATAAAAGGGGTTATTTCACATTCTTTACCACCAGACAACCAAAGCCTCCCTCCCCCTGGCAAATAATTTTTCAACACTTATTCACCTCAAAACACTCTAAAAATCCAATAAACCGTGATTCTCATTTCCTTCCCTGAGTTCTATAGGCTGAAACTCTGGCCCCTTTTTTTCTCGTATTATATTACAAGATTTGCCATATACTATCTTTGTATGGATTTAGGTCTTCAAAGCATCCTTTGAACCTCTTATCCTTTGCTTGGTTTCTTCCTGCACGTGCCTGACATTCTCTGCTGCTTTCCCTGCTCTTCACATTATCCTGGTCACCCGCCCCATACACCTCCCCCGTGATGTTCGCAGTACTTCTTAGGTCACCGTTGCGTCTCTTTGCCTTCTCTGTCCTGAAACTCCTACACAGCTTTATTTATTTATTTATTTTCTTATTTTTATTTCAGAGCATTACGGGGGTACAAACGCTTCGGTTACATAAATTGCCTTTGCACCACCTGAGTCAGCGCTACAAATGTGCCCATCCCCCAGACAGCGCGCACCGCATCCTTAGGCGACCTACACAGCAGATAGGGCCATTTTCGCAATGGCCACTTTCTCTTTCCTTTTTCCGATGTTGCCTGGGCCATTTGAACCCTAATTACTATAGATTTCTCCTGTCATCCCACTTAGCCTCACCCAACAAGAGGACCACGTGCTTTATCTTTCTTCCTGAAGCCCTTCAGGTAGCTTCTCCAAGTGCCCCTAGGTGAGTGGTCCCAGCCTGTGTGTCTGAGCCCCCACCCCACACCTGCAAATCCAAGCCTACCCAGGGAGGCCCTGCCCGTTTTCCCCTTTATTTGGGATCTGGGGAGATTTTCACAGATGTGGCCTTTGTCTCAGTGTTCATAGGCTCACCCCTTCTTGCCCCTTCTGTTTTTGTTGTTTTTTTGTTTTGTTTTTTTTTTGAGAAGGAGTCTCGCTCTGTTGCCCGGGCTAGAGTGCCGTGGCATCATCCTAGCTCACCGCAACCTCAAACTCCTGGGCTCAAGCGATCCTACTGCCTCAGCCTCCTGAGTAGCTGGGACTATAGGTGAGTGCCAACACACCCAGCTAATTTTTCTAATTTTAATAGAGATGGGGTCTTACTATGTTGCCCAGGCTGGTCTCTAACTCCTGGCCTAAAGCAGTCCTCCCACTGCAGCCTCCCAAAATGCTGGGATTACAGGCGTGAACCACCGTGCCCAGGCTTCCTGCTTCATTCTTTGCAGGCATTACCTCATTTAATCATCTCCCCAAACTCTGAGGTTGATAGTACTATTATCTTTATTTTATAGTTTAAAAACTGTAGGCTCAGAGAGGTTTACTGACTTGCTCCTTACCCCTCGAGTAAGTGGGGAGGCTGGAACTAATATGGTTTATGAACTCTCGACACTCCTCTTTACTGTGAGCGCACCTTCTGTTTCCTCCTTTTATTCTCCCGCCCCTTCTTGATCCATCTTTAACGCTTTCCCCTTTCGCTTTCCCCTTTACTGAAGGTAGAAATGGGGGGATTCTGGTCTTCAGGGACAGAACATTCACCCTTCCACAGTGGCCTGAGAGGTTCTCTTGTCCCCCATCAAGGTACCTCCCCCGCCTCACCGGTAGCTTGGCTGCAGTTCCACCCCTCCCCCCTGGCCCCTCCCCAAGCTCCCACCACAGGTGGTGGTTTTTATCCTCCCTCTAAACCAATGAGGCAGGCACAGCTGATAATCTGACTCTGGTTTCTAGCAAAGGCCCAGGAAGGCGCAGATGAAGTGACTTCTGCAGGCTCTTTGAGCCAGTGCTGGACAGAGACAGGACAAGGTCCGGGTGTCTTTACTCACTCAGGTAAGCAAAATGACATCTTGAGACAGGATTTCAGTGCTAACTTTATATTAATACCTTACATTTGGCCAGGCGCGGTGGCTCACGCCTGTAATCCTAGCACTCTGGGAGGCCTAGGCGGGCGGATTGTTTGAACTCAGGAGTTCGAGACCAGCCTGAGCAAGAGCGAGACCCCATCTCTACTAAAATTAGAAAGAAATTAATCGCACAACTAAAAATATATAGAAAAAGTTAGCCAGGAATGGTGGCGCATGCCTGTAGTCTGGCTACTCGGGAGACTGAGGCAGAAGGATCGCTTGAGCCCAGGAGTTTGAGGTTGCTGTGAGCTAGGCTGATGCCACGGCACTCTAGCCCAGGCAAAAGAGTGAGACTCTGTCTCAAAAAAAAAAAAAATACCTTACATTTATTCAGCATTTATTGTGTTCCAATGCTGCTGTAGTCCTTTTCACGAAGAATCTCTTAATCCTCTAAAATTCTAACAGCAACAGTGCTAACTGTCCCCATTTTACACTGAGGGAGCTGCCTCCCAGAGAGGTGCAGCAACTTAGGTAAGGTCACACAGCAGAAAGAGCAAGAATCCAAATCCGGGCACTCTTGACCACTAACCAATACTTCCCCAGCCCCTGGCTTTTTTAATTTTAATTTTCATTTCTTTACAAAAGTAATCCACGTTCATTATAGAAACATTTTAACTCTGGTTTTTAAAAATCTGCCTTCTGTCAATAGTGCTAAATGAAATACTTTTTTAACTTCTTAAAGTGCCAGCAATTCCAATATATACAGATGCTAAACTTCATGGGAAGAGCATGTCTTTATGTCAGAGAAGAGAGTTTGAAGTTGCCCAATGGATGTCACATATATTGAGTTATTTGTAGGAAATATTTCTTCATTTAGATTTGAGAACTTATGATTATTGTTATTAGTCTTATCCTTTAAATTGAACTTTTTTAATACTCAGTATTTAGGTCAACATATTTGCAAACCTGAAAGAAAAACATTCGTAATCTTTTGCTATCCTTTACTATACCTTTTCAGTAGCTTTATAAATAAATGCTCCAATCCAGTGCTTCTCCAACTTTAACCTGCATAGGAATTACCTGGGGATCTTGTTAAGATGCATATTCTGGTTTAGGAGGTCTAGGCTGGGGCTTGTAACAAGCACCCAGGTGATGCCCAGATTGCCCAGCCAGGAGAACCAAATTTTGATGAGTAAGGCTCTAATCCACATATTCAAGAAAAAAGTTCAAATTCAAAAGTATAACTTTGGCCAGGCATGGTGGTTCACACATGTAATCCCAGCACTCTGGGAGGCCAAGGTGGGAGGATTGCTTGAGGTCAGGAGTTAGAAACCAGCCTGAGCAAGAGTGAGACCCTCTACTAAAAACAGAAAAAATTAGCCAGGTGTAGTGGCACGAGCCTGTAGTCCCAGCTACTTGGGAGGCTGAGGCAGAAGGATTGCTTGAGCCCAGGAGTTTGAGGTTGCAGTGAGCTACGATGATGCCACGACACTCTAGCCTGAGCAACAGAGTGAGATTCTGTCTCAAACAAAACGAAAGAATAACTTTACAAAAGCAATTTAATGAATATGTCAAAACTCAAGTGATTATTAAAAAACAACCCCTGTCCTCAGGCCGCAAAGCAATTTGATTTTCATGGAGGTTCTTTGGGCTTGATCTTGACTTCCTTTCGGGCTATGTGAGTGCACGCAGGTAAGCTCACCCGCTTTCCCTCCTTTGTGTGTCATGTGTCTCACCAGTGCGATGTGGCAGGGTCATGGTTTCAGCTAGCCCACATATCCTGCTTGAATGATCTGCAGCGAAATCTCCAGAAAAATTTTTTCTAAATCTCGATTGTTAAGAGATCACGGTGGAGTGGTGGGGCGGGGGGGTGGGGGAGGATTCAGAGCCCCAGGACTGAAGATCAGCCTTGATCCTGCCTGTGAGCATTTATCTGATAAAGTGCAGGAAAAGTTGCCTCTCCCCCGCCCTCACTTCCACCCTCCGCGAGGCTCGGCCGTGTCCAGAGTGGACTGCAGATGGCAGCTGTGGATGCTCAGAGCACAAAGGGCTCCTTGTTTGTCCAAGGGTCTATCAGTGTTTAAACAGAACTGGCGGAAGCCCGGGCACACCGTATCAGCAGCTTATCAGGGCCCGCGGTTTTCCATGTACACTTGCGAGGCACTTGAGTTTACCCAGCTCCATCAGTACTGAGTTAAAAACTGCAAGGCCAGGCTGCACAGCGCTGAGCTAGGGCAGGGAGCACAAGCCAGTTCCTCAGAATAGGGGTGTGTGGGGTCCTCCAGACCCTATTTGCTTTCTGCCCATGTAGAGAGTAAAGTTGTGATGGCCTGTGTATTAAGAGGCACCCGGAGAGAACCAGTCTGGTTCAGGAATGCACCCAGAAGGTGAGATGACTCCAGGCCTCCCTGTGGTGGAAATAGATGGAGACATCTTTTGATACCCTGGTTCTCCATTCTAGTTTACCACATCTGTAGTCAGTGCAGGATGTTTTTAAAGGAGGTGTTGTGTGGGGGACCCATGAACACCTTAAAATCGTATGCGATTTTGGTGTCCGCGTATGTGTCTACATGCATATTTCTCTGGGAGCAGATCTACAGCGTAAGGGACTAAATGTTCTTGTACTATCCGGGCTGCATCTTCGCGGAAGGTAATCTTCAGGACAGATAGACGGGTGCCTACTTTAGAAATGAGTCCTTTACATTTATAATCACTCCTACTTTCTAAGCACGTGCTATATGCCAGGTGCAATGCTAAACACTTACAAGCATTTTCACATTTCATTCTCAGAACAATCTTAATGAGATAGGAATTTTTATTCCTATTTCACAGATGAAGATTTGCCCAAGATCACAGAGCTAAGTAAACGAGAGAGCTCGGATCTGAACTTGGGCTTTCTGATTCCATAGCTCTTAGCACCGTGGAAGGCTGCCTCTGGTATTTTAATATACTTGCTCAAGCTTTTCATAAACGTTGGTTAATTTGTCTAATTGGCACAGAGTAGGATGGATGGCTCTTTTCCCCAAACTTTAGCCATCTAAACACCAGCTTCATGAATTTTGCTCAATTTATGTATCACCTATACTATTGTTACTATTTAAAATTTTTGATTGTTATTACTTAGCCTCATTCTAAATAATATCCATGAAATAACCATTGAAGTGCTAATTTCATTTTTCTCAAGTTCACACTAAAATACATAACCATTAAAATGAAAAATGTTTTGTACCACCTATCATCATTTAACATGCCATCAGTGTATTGGCACCACGCTCTTAAAAAACCCTGGTGTGAGATTTAAAGGCTGCATGTTTATATTGCAGCAGAATTGTGGGTAAACTGAAATAAGCCTTGCGCCACCCGCCCCAGGCAGGCTTTCTGGCACAAGAACAGGCTGGGGTCACGGAGGGTGGTGCTAACAGTCTTGGAGAGGAGGTTGGGTTCACGCCAGGGAAGTGCTCTTCTGGTGGAGACCGTGCCCTGTATCTTTCAGGACCTGTTTTAATTGCTCTAATGAGGCAGCAGTGCCAAGAAAAAGAATGTTACTTCGCTTGCCTTGAGGCAGTTGAAGGATTCCAGTGATTGGGGCAAGAATGAATCTGTGCTCGATGGCTGTGTGCTCTTGCTGAAGGGATGTAGCTGGGTAGGGGTGGGGGGTGCGGTGTGGCAGGAATAGCCTTGCCAGGGCAGAATTTGTGCAGTAAAGGTCCCAGCCTAGGATGAAAGAGGGCCTCTAACTATTTGTTCCCATTTCCATTTTAACCAAATGTTCCTCCCTAAATCCCATGCCATCTAGGGCATAAATTAAAGGGAAATTTGGAGCCCTATTGTCTGAAAGTGTATGTGCATTTGACCTACATTGCTGTGTCTTGAATACAGTGGCTGCAGAATAGTTCACTTCCTGACTTCACTGTTATTCCAAAATTTGCTAAGACCCTCAGTAACCAAGCACCTTCACCCCCCCCCATAAAGCTGCATTTACATTTTAAATGTTCCAGTCTTGGACCTTAAGCAACTTTATGATTTGATTCCCTCTAATGTTAAGTTAGATAAAAGATAGCAACATATGCGTGCTCCGGGGAATGGATTCCTGGAGTCTGTCTTCTTTCACTTGCTTGGAGAAATCAAAAAGTGGGAAGGATTACTCTGAGGACCAGCTGTAGTCGGAATCTCTGATCAGGCCCACCTGTAGCAGAAATGGACATTTGTCTGTTGCACAGCTGAGCTGGTATTTAAATAATCCCCGTGACAGAGATTGCCAGCCCACCTGCCCACAGTGAGGTGATTGGGCACCTCACTCTTTCACTGCTAAGATATGGGGGGAGGGTGGGAATTGCCAAAAAAGGAAGAAAGAAAGTAAGTAAGAAAGAAAAGTCTGCTTTTGGACGGGGCTGCTGAGCTAGGCATTTGGCATTCTGACTGTCCTCATCCTTGTGGTTCAGCAGTAGCTGACCTGTGATAGTCTTCTGGAGACTGAACAGTGCCGGTCCCCAAAACAAAATGCCACCTCCCCGTGGGTGCAGTTCCTAGTCTTTCTCTATTGTCTCTACTCCAAAAGGACATGGCCTGGCCAAGGACTCCCAGATTTGGTGCTTTAAAAAACATCTCTCACCAGCTTTGACATCATACCCATTCTGCATGGCTGCCCCTCCTCCGCGCCAGGGGCTTGTGGCTCCAATTCCCAGGAACACCAGGCACAAATGGAATGCTGCCAGTTGCAGGAGATTCCTAGGGAGATAAAAAGCACATCTTTGACCACTTCTTTACCAAACAGACCCAAGATGTGTAATTAAAGGCCCCGGGACTCTGCTGGAAATAGGTTTAAACTTGAGGTAATCCCTTCTGGCACTTCCTCTTCCTAATAACCATCAACAAAAATCAAACAAATCCACCTGGCTCCAGTCAGTAAGTCTGTAACCAGCAAAGGTCACGGGAGGCGCGATAAGAGAAGAAAGCGGCCACAAACAGCGTTACTGGAAACACATGTTGGGACGTGTTAGAAAGTGACTCTCGCCAGGACCCTCCCAGCCCCGAGAAGCCCGCTCTGCTGTTGGGAAACTCATTCTCTGTCCCTGAAAAGGAATGCAGTGAGAAGGCATGGGAAGGGGAGGGCTTTGGGAGCTCGCTGGTGCAGTGTGCCTCCGCCTCTCTCTCTGAGACATGTCACTCAAGCCGGAGAGGACGCTAGCAGTGAGGCCATGCTTAACACTCTTCCAGCATTAAGTCTCCCTCTTTCCAAAAGTGATGTATCACCATTATTGAAAATACTGATAAGCAAAATGAAGAATTAAATAATCTCCCCTAATTCCACCATGCAGGGATTACCCTGCAAACATTTTGGTGTATCTCCTTCCAGTCTTTTTTTGGCGCATGCGTAGGTATAAAATATATAAACTCATATGTAAAGGAAAGCTTTTTTTTAAATTTTCAAACTGCATTACACTGTCTTATTAGTCAGTTTCGGCTGCCGTTACACAATACCATGGACTGTGTAACATAAACAGAAAGTTATTTCTTCTCATCGTTCTGGAGGCTGCGAAGTCCGAGATTGAGGTGCCGGCCGATTTGGCTCCTGGGGAGGACTCTCTCCCTGGCTTGCTGATGGCGACCTTCTCACTGTGTCCTTACATGGCAAAGACAAGCTCTGGTGTCTTTTCCTCTTAGAAAAGCAGCAGCTCTGTGGGATTAGGGTCCCCCCATGACCTCATTCAACCTTTGTCACCTCCTCACAGGCCCTGTCTCCGATTACAGTCACATTGGGGGGTTTGGGCTTCAACATATGACTTTGAGGGGGACACAGTTCAGTCCCAAGCAACTGTGCAAACTATTTTTAGCTCGCTTTTTGTTTCACGCAATCTGTCTTGCACATCTTTTTTCATAGTCTTATGTCACATAAGTGGCTGAGTGGTGTTCTGTCACCTGACTGTGCCATAATTTACTCTAATAATCTACTGTCGAATATCTAGGCCATGTGCCAATTCCCATCCTCCCAACTGAGCTACGTTGTGGACACTTCCTGATTATTGGGGCCGTGGATTTTTAGCTGAGAGGGTGGCTGTCAGCTGGTCTGAGCCTGCTCGGGCGAGCTCAGCAGCACCTACAACCACTTTTGAGGGCGAGAAGACTTTGAGTTTCTTGGTGATAGTTGGATCCTCACTGGGTGGCCCAGCCCAAGGCACCTTGAGGACAACGTGGAGAGCAACCTGGGAGTGAGGAGGTGTCGGCTGTGGAAGCCGAGGAGGTTAATCCGGGACGGCACAGCTGGCGGAGTGGCGGTTTGCGAGGGCAGTGAAATGCAGCACGGAAGAGCTTTGAAGAACAGAAGCCTTCCTTCCCTTTCTGGTGTCTGTGGTCCCCTGGCCCTAGTGCGGGGCCATGCCACACAGGGAGTCGTGTTGCTGACATCTAGTTGGACCACAGGTGAACTTGGCCCCCGAGGCCAAGCAGGCCACCTACACATTTGTCACTTCCATGCAATCTCTCCCTGTGACATTTGTAGCAGGCATTGCAGTTAGGGAAAACTACAAAGTCAAGACAAGCAGAACAAACCTAGCAGCAAGGACGAAGTGAGCACCTACTATGTGTCAGGCTGGTGTTAACATCTCCATTTTCCAGGGGACGTCCCCCGTGCATAGAAATGTTGAGTCAGTTGCCCAAGACCATACAGCTGAGAAGATAGAGCTGGGAATCCCTGATTTGACTCTAGAATCTGCCCCAAACCATTGTATAAAACTGCCTTATTATGAAATATTTATCAAAGCTTTCTGGGCCGGGCACCATGGCTCATGCCTGTAATCCTAGAATTTTGGAGGCTGAGGCAGGAGGATCGCTTGAACTCAGGAATTTAAGGCTACAGTGAGCTGTGATCACACCATTGCACTCCAGTCTGGGCAACAGAGTAAGACCCTATCTCTAAAATAAATGAATAAAAACTTTCTAGTCAGGCAAGTCTGTATATTGACTTAATTATAGTTAAGGTCATTATTTAAAAAAATGCCATGGTTCAGTGGTATTTAGACAACTAGCTTTGCAAAAAGCTGAGGAGGTGGCAGGGTGAGGGCAGGTCCTGGAAGCATCCTTGGCAGGTGGTTTTGTATGATGCTGTCACAACAGGAAATAGGACTACGGGGGGTACATTACGTGCTTGTATCTTGGGGTAAGACGCAGCTTCAGATGTTTATTATTTTGAACTTTCTCAGTTTGAATATCTTGAATGAATATTGTAGGGGAGAAAAGGGAGTACCTTTTCCTCACCCATCTCAAGGTTCATGGCTGACACTCCTATCACAAAAGATAGATTAACAAGAGAAAAGCATAACAAATTTATTTAACCAAAGTTTTATGTGACATGAGAGCCTTCATCGGACATGAAGACCCAACGGCCCAGGGACACTGTGTATTCTTATAGTCAGTCGTGCAGAATGTTACTGGGGGACAGAGGGCTGTGACCTAATGGTGAGAAACTGGGGGGACTTGGCAGGGCCTGCTTGTTCAGATCCTTCTTGGCCCCTTTGTGTAATATTCCTTCTCTCCAGACATAGGGCGAGACATTTATCCCACGAGGGTCTTCAAGAAAGAAAGTCGGAAAGAATTTTCTGCTTTCGAGACTTTCTGAATTTCTTACAGCTTAAAATACTCAGTATGCCAAAGTGCCATATTTGGGGTAGCATTTCCTACACCCCATCAATATAAACGTGTAACCTCAGAATTAGTCAACCTAAAATCCGAGCATGCATCCCAGAAAGTTGGAGTACAGTTTTAAAAACAGGAAAGGATAGAATTCAAACATTGTGCTTTTCAAAAATTTTTTCAGCTTCACATTTTTAGGTACCTTTTGCCTGTAATACCAATCATTTGGACGTAATTGACCAAAATGTTAAAAGGCTTTGGAAGGCAAGAATGTATTTCGGCAACGCGTGCATGTCGCAGGACACCAAAACTGTGTCAGGGAAGAATATGCCGTGAAAAAAAGCGTGGAACCGTTGCAGCCACGTGGAGCCTGGAGCCCACGTGTTCTTACCACCGTGCCCGGGAAGGAGGGAGGGAATGTGGCACCGAGCAGCCTGCCCACGACGAAAATGAAAGCCTGGTTCACAGGAGCGCTGATGGCGGGGGACAGATGTGTCCTTGGGAACAGGTGCTGCGCCTAAGATTTCAATTGGCCCATCTGCCCCCGCTGTCAGACTGACGGTTGCACCAGGACTGCAAGGGGTTATTTGGCTGCTGGGGACACACAGGGGAAACCCATGTCCTTGGGGCCTGTGTGCCAAGAAACTGTGGCCCAGCTGTGTGTCACACTTCTATCCTGCCAGAGCCCAGAGGATTTGCCAAGGGAGCAGGCCTGACCCAGGAAATAGTCCTGGCAGCACTGCGGTGCACACGAACAAGGCTGTGTCCCGATTCGGGGGCCTCCCACTGCTATCTCTGCCCCCCTTGTCTGGGTCGTGGGGCTGGATCAGGGGCAGTGGACCCCATCTGCCTGCAGCTCCCGTAGCCCTCGGAGAAGACTGGCCGGCCTAGAAGCCAAGGGCTGAGGAAAACGGGGCATAGCACAGACAAGGTACCTGCCTGCAGACAGCACAGCCAGGCAGGGTCAGCGACCCGGAGGTGGCCTTTGGCTGGGGCAGATTGGAGCAGAGCCGCTAGCATCTGTGCGTGTAGCTCTGCCAGAAGTAGCAGCTGGGGAGGAAGTCAGGGGAACCCAGGCCACCTGGCCGCGTGACCGGGGAATGGGGAGGGGACAGAGGGAGCAGGGCCATAACATGACAGGCTCCCAGGACCACACCCAGGCAGGTGAGGTGGAGAATGGGGGCGATCTCCTCTGTCACCCAGTCACTTTCTTTCCCGCCCCCACTCCCTCTCTGTGCCTGGCAGCACGGGAGGTGTTACTTGGATAAGACAAGATCCTGAGCTTAGGGAGCCCGTTGTCCCTGCACTGCCCAGGTAGCATCCTCCGTGAACACCCGGTTGCAGAGCAGCGCGAGGAGCACAGCGGCCAGAAGAGGAGGCGAGAGCAAGGACGGTGTCGGGGCGGCGCCGCGGCATCTGGCCTGTTGTCCTCCTCGGAAGCTCATGTTTCTTAGTGCCGTCTTCACCAGGGGACGCTGAGTGCTTTTGGGCCTGAGACCAGGCTTTGCCCCTGACTCCCACACAAGCCTCGCCTGTGGCCGGGCGGGGGCTGATACGTTTGGCTGGAGATTACAGCCCCAGAGTCTTCCTAAGGCGGAAAGCAGAAAAGCCTGAGGGCCCGTTAGCCCAGGCTCTGCTTTCCCAGAGACACATCTGAGATCTGTCACCATCGCTGAGCCACTTAGGGCAGGTCACTCAAGCTCTCTCAGGTTGTTTCCCCCGCTGTAGGAGAGGATGATGACCCCGCAGGAGCTTACCCTGGGACCGCGCCTGGCTGTAGGGGGCACCCAGGACAAGGTGCGGCTGCTCAGCACTGAGTGGTCTGAGTAACCACTGAGAAAGTTGGTTCTAGAAACAGCCAGAGCCTGATGGAATACGATGAAGGGACACACATCCGTCTCCAGAACTCTGGTGGGCCCACGCGGTGGCTCTGCACCCATTAAACAGTAACTCCCCGTGCGCCCCCGGGGCCCCTGGCAACCGCTGTTTCTATTCCACTTTCTGTCTCTTTAGGACTTTGACTATTCTAGGTACCTTATAGAAGTTCATTGCCTAAATATAATATGAAATATTTGGTCATATTTGCCATGTCTTTTTCACCGATCTATCTTAAAGTGTGTTACAAACATGATGCCATTTCGCTACATCTTTCCATGTGCACCCCTAAGAAGTAAGGATATGTTTCTAAATAACCTCAGTACTGTGTGTCACAACTTACAAAATTAACAGTAATGCCTTAATATCATCTAATACCAAATCCATATTTAAATTTCTCCAGTTGTCCTAAAAATATCTCTTACAGCTGGTTTACTCAAACGAGGACCACATATTACATGTGGGTTTTATTTTTTTTTGGAGACAGGGTCTCACTCTGTCACCCAGCCTAGAGTGCTGTAGCGTCAGCCTAGCTCACAGCAGCCTCAAACTCCTGGGCTCAAGCGATCCTCCTGTCTCAGCTTCCCAAGTAGCTGGGACTACAGGCATGCGCCACCATGCCCGGCTAATTTTTTCTATTTTTAGTAGAGACAGGATCTTGCTCTTGCTCAGGCTGGTCTCGAACTCCTGAGCTCAAGTGATCCTCCTGCCTCAGCCTCCCAGAGTGCTAAAATTACAGGCATGAGCCACCGCACCCAGCCTAATTTGTTTCTTTTAATTACTAATGTTCAGAGTAAGGAGTTGGGGAAATGTGTTTGGTCTTTAGGAGGCTGCAAAGTGAATGTTGAGGTTTTCTCTGCTTTCATTTCCTCCTGTGATCCCGAAACTCTTTAGAAATGGGCCGGAAGGCCTCGCGCGGGGCCAGCCACACTCCCTCAGCAGTGTAGCTTCTGCTTGGAGTGTTTCCGTGCCAGGCTGGTGCCCTGGGGAGGGCAAGGGGGAGAAAAGTGAGCTTCATCTCCAGGTCCTGTGTTTTTTCCAGCTTTGGAAAGAGCTGGGAGGGTCTCTGGAGGGCGTAGAGTCATTGTCTCTCCAGGGTCTTCACCCTGGTGCTCAGCTTGTGAGAGTGTCTTTGGTTTCACCAGCCTCTTCCTCAATGGCTAAATGTTCCTAGTCTTTATTTCTTTTTGTCCTTCTTCATATGGTTAAAAATGGGCCAAATGGGTATCAGTCTACCACTCATCTGATACTCATGGCACATTGCCTGTGGGCTTCATCCTCAGGCGAGCTCCGGAGAAGGTGAACCTAAGCAGCTCACTGTCTAGTTTGGGAGGAGAGACATGTACCCCTAGGAAACAGTAGAGAACAACGTCAGTACAAATAGACTTGTAGAAATAAGCGCCAATATATTGTCTGGCCTGATAGCAATCATTTATTGATCACTTATTATACATTAGGCACTTATCTTTAAAATCTCTGGAAGATAGACAGATAGATATTATCATTCTGTATTTCAGATGAGGAAATTGAAGCTCATAGAGGTTACATAGCTTACCCAAGACCACTCAGCTCTTAAATTCAGGAGCTTAAATTCTGTGTCAAAGTTCATGCTCCATTTACACCACAGTGTTCTGTTACCACGTGTTAAAAGAAACAGGACTTTAGAGTAGGTGGGAGACTAGTATTGTTACTGTCTACAAGGTATTTGTTACTTAGGAAATTTTAATTTTTCCATTTTACAGGTATCTGTCCAAACAATGTTGTGGTCACAATGTATTAAATATATTGCTGCAGTAAAAAAAAATCTTCATAGGAAAAAAATGTGCCTATAACCTCAACACCTTAATTTAATAAGTGCCTTTATTTTTAAATATCTCCTTCCAATCTTTGCCCACGGGTATTGGTATTCCTACATAGTGTTAATAATAGTATGTATGCTATTTTGTGTTTTCTCGTTTGACTTTATGTGCATGATAAATATTTTTATGAAGTCTTTATGTTTGCAGTTGCGAAGGCTGGATAATATGCCATTGAGTGGACAAAGCATTATTCACTTAGCCAGTCTACTCTTTTGGGTCTCATCTGAACAGTTGCTAATTTTTGTTATCTTAAAAAAAGAAAGCGAAATTCTCTGTCCTCTTGTGAATTATTTCTTTAGGAAATTTCTAAGAGTTGGTTACCTGCTTCAAAGATCTGCGTATTTTTATGGTGCTTGACACATTTTGCTGAATTACCCTCTGGAAGGATCCTGCGCTGCCCTTTGCCCCCAGCACTGTAGGGGAGTCTCTTGGCTTCTGTGTTACTTTCTGCTGATTGAATAGGTATAACATGTCCCTTAGAGTTGTTAATGTGCATGCATCTTTCATTACTAGGAAGCTTGACTGTTTCCCCACCGTTTGTTACTGTTTGTATTTCTTCTATATGAATTGCCTGTCCTGAGTTTTGTCCATTCATTTCTTGGGACCTTGTTATCATTTTGTTTTGTATGAGATATTTATGCATATGGCACACTAGACTGGCTAGTTCAAAGAGAGTTTAATAAAGGGATGGTTTACAAAGGTGTGGGCAGTGTTCAGGGAACCAACAAGGGATAGAGCAGCCCTCTGGGGTTAGCAGCAGCCTGCCCTGGCCACGCCGAAACCTCAGGAAGCAGGGAGGCAGCAGCCGCCAGGCCCTAGAAAGGTTGGCATGTGGGAGGGTCCCTTGCAGCACCGAGAAGGACATGGGCAGCCCAGGCTGACCCCACAGGGAAGGAGCCAGGAGAGTAAGCCCCCAGCGCCACTCTGCTCTGTCCCTCCCCACTCCTGTGGGTGTCTGAGCTCAGACCACTACAGCCGTGTTTCCCAAATCATGAGATGACTCTAGAAGACCCATGGATAAAGATTTTGTAAAGCTTAATATTCGTGTATTAAAATGTATACACACACGCCTATATATTAAATGCTTCTATCTTCTTTATGTAATAAAATGTAAAATCCATTATTTGACAAACGTTTATTTTTGGCATACGGCTAAACTATGTATTTAAGTTAGAAATGGGCTTGATTTGATGGACTGTGGTATGTAGGTCTGGCCCAACTGACTGGAGCTCAGGGAGTTGGTGCACCCTACAGACACCCCACAGCTGATCTTTTGATCTCTGACTTCTCTCTCTCCCTCCCTCCCCCTCTTCCCCTCTCCCCTCTCTCCCTCCCTCTCTCCCTCCCCCTCTTCCCCTCCCCCCTCTCTCCCTCCCTCTCTCTCTCTCTCTCTCTCTCTCTCTCTTCCCCTGGGAGGCCAAAGGTTCTTGGTCACCAATGGCCACTTGTCCCTGTTGTCCCAAAGTCACAGATGGGATGCAGAAATGCAGCAGAAGATTGCCCCAGCCCCCTCCCACACGCCACCTCCCGTCACACCGGGGAGCCGGCAGGGGAGCCCTGCAGCTGCTCGGCTCACTGAGTAATGGCCAAGCGCCAGTGGGCGGCCCCTGAGCCCATCCCGCCCAACACCAGCCGCTGGGCTGAAGTGGTCTCCCACGGCTGCAGAGCCAGAGGGGAGGAGGAAAGGGGAGTCAGGAGCCCTGTGCCCCACTCTGGTCTGAGAGAAGCACAAGTACCACCCCCCACTCCAGCCTCCCGGGTGGGCTTGTGAGGGCAGCCCAGAGGACCAGGGACTCTGGCAGACGTCAGTGGCCAGCGGTGAGGCTCCCTCCCCTTCCCCACTTGGGGACAGTTGTTTAAAGCCTCCCCCACCAGGAGCGGCCCTGCCAGGAGTCACTCTGTAGAGCAGGCCAGTTAGTGTCATCTCCAGCCTCTCCTTTGGGAGTGTCTGCTTCGCCTGGAAGATGCCGTGGGGTGTGCACCTCTGTGCGGAGCAGCTGCCGGAGAAACCGGAGGACGTCAGGCAAAAGATGTGTGCCCGTGTGATTCATCATGTCACCAGAGATGTGGGGTTCCCAGCTCCCTTAGCGAAATGGCCGTTTCTTTTGGAAAAGTTTGAACTGTGATTCCAGGTTTAAATCTCCGACCCACGAAAACTTGACCTTTGGGGAAGCTTCCCTGTCGCACAGGGCACCATAGGCCGAAAGACCACACTTCCCCGTTGCCTGCGGCAGGCCCCATCTATGCCTGTGACGCTTTCATTGTAAAATCATCTCAGAACAATGTATTATGGCTGCCCTACCCTCAGGCACATGTGCCCAGTTTCCAGAAAGACACAGAATCGGGGGTCTGGAAGGGATTTGCAGAGGTCTTCAATCCGTTCCGTGGCTGGAAGGCAACACGCGGAGCCCCACCCCGCCGGCCAGGAAGACCCTGCCCCCCGCCCCGGGTCCAGCTCCCGCAGCTGTCACGGTGGAGAGATTCTCTCTCGTCCACCTCTTTTCCCTGCTGCTCGGAATCCTCTGATGAGAGATGAGCAGACAGGCAAAGCCAGGCTGCTGGGGGAACACCCTGGTCTGACAGAGAAGGCCCAAGGGCTTGAACAAAAGCCTGAAAGGTAGTTCGTTCTCCTGGTAACGACTCTCTGGGGTGGAATCATGAGAACCGCAGAGAAGGAGGACAGCGAGTGTTGGTGGCCCAAAGGGACAGCAGGGCCGGTACTGCAGGTCTGTCTGTGGTGTCAGGGCCACGACCCACCCACAGCCAAATGGCCTTTAGCCATCTGAGATTGACTAGCGCCTGGCCACCACGAAGCCCGCCGTGAGGAGACCCCTGGTTCTCTCTGACCCTGGACCTCTGCCCAGGGCTGCTTGGGGGACTCTCAGCCTAATTCTCATCTTCTTCTTGCTCCTGTCCCCATCCTGGTGGTCAGCCACTTCGTAAGGAGCAGACAGGGGACCAGAATAGATGTCTCTGGGTTGGGAGTTTATTTCTCTATTTCGTTAGTCTGAGAAAGATATGCTTAATTTTCCTTAATTATAGGACATTGATTGAGTTCCTGCTGAGTGACAGGTAGTTGACCATGCTAGGTGCTGGGGGCCCAAAGGTGGGCTGGATCCCGACCCCCCGCTGTGAGCACAGTGGATTTGATGCCCGATGCCCTGAACTGTGCACTGAGAGGGCTGGGGAGGGCTTCGGAAAGGAGCAGCCCTGGGCAAAGAAGGACAAGGGGGCCTTTCCATGGCAGGCAGAGGTAGGAAGCACTTTCCCGAGGAAGGGAAATGCTTGAGCAGAGGGGTGGCGGTGTTGCAGGAATGATCGCAATTGGGTGGGACTGGAATGCAGGGAAAGGCTGGGGCAGGTTGGAGAGTCAGAGCCCAGAGGTGAGACAAGAAAGCCCTTGGAGGCACACAGAGTAGCTGTGCAGCCTTGGGCAAGTCATTTCACTTCTTCTGGCCATAGTTTATTTATCTGCATAATGGGGATAATGCAACCTACTTCAAAAGGTTCTTGCGATAATTAAAGGACATAGCAGACGTAAATCAACCAGCATGGTCTCTGGCATACAAATGCTCACAAAATATAAATTATTGGCACTGTTTCTGCTACTACTAATAAATGTTCTTTTGTAAAACATATGGCTTGAGTGAGCCAGCCACACCGCACGCAGCACCACGCCAGGTCCGGGCTTGTGATTCCATTTGGGAAGATACGATCTGGCGCAGGATGCTAATGGAAGAGAATGCACAAGGCCACTTGCTCTGGGCTCTGCTGCCCTCTTTTTCTGACAGCTGCACCAGACTGGCAGTGTGGCTGTTGGCATCAGTACACGTATTTATTAATTACTTTTTATTCCACACCTATTTATTACAAACTTGCTGTGTGTTAGGTACTGGGTCCAATGTCTTGGTAAGAATATGTGGGTAAAGATGATAGTGAGGAAAGAAAAAAACAAACCCAAACCTTTTCAAAACTAATTGTGTAAAATCAGAGATATATCTGGAGGTCATAAGTTAGCTGCATCTTGTGACCCGTACCTGGAAGGTTGGTGGAGGGAGGATCTATATGCCTCTTTCAGTGGAGTGCGAATGCGTCAGGAGAAGTCACTGGGGGGCCAGATCACATTTGTCCATGTGGACACTCAGCAGATGTTTACTGTGCACCTACTATGTGTCTAACACCATTCCATGCACAGACTGTTGCAATGGCTGCTGAGGCATGAAGAGCTCTTCGGGATTATAACCATTACCTCTAAAATGATTGCTTTTGTTTTAGAAAGAATCAAGCCCACTTTTTCCTGCCTGTTCCTTTTCACATAAACCTGGAAGGAGAAAGAGGGAAAATGTGTTGTCGTCACTAAGGTGCTGTCCAAGCAGCAGCTTAAGCTGGAGTCGATGTTGCTGGGAGGAGAGGTGGGCAGGGAAGAGGCCGGGCCGAGGAGGGGGCTGCTCCTGGTGGCAGCTCTCTGTGGAGCAGGATTGTGTCCCTAAAGGACAGCTGCTCACCTCACCCTCAGCTGTCGGGGTGGTGGCAGGATTTCAATCAAAGGGCAACTACTTACCCCCCCCCACTCCCATACTCTGAAATCAGCATCCGCAGGAGGTAGTTTTCCCCCTTACATTGAATTAGAGGAAAGCGCTGCCTCAGTCAGACATGGTAAGGAGGAGACTAAAGAGTCACAAGGAAACTGGGCTGGGCGTGGTGGCTCACACCGGTAATCCTAGCACCCTGGGAGGCTGAGGCGGGAGGATCCCTTGAGTCCAGGAGTTCAAGACCAGCCTGGGCAATAGTAAGACTCTGTCTCCACAGAAAAATTTTTTAAAAATCAGCTAAGTGTGGTGATGTGTGCCTATAGTCACAGCTACCGGAGAGGCTGAGGCAGGAGGATGCTTGAGCCCAGGCTGTAGTGAACCATGATGACACCATTGTCCTCTAGCCAGGGCAACAGAGCAAGATCATGTCTCAGAATAATAATAATAATGATGATGATGATGATGAAACTGATTTATGGGAGTAGTTAGTAGCCATCGTTTTTGAGAATTTGTAATGCTATAAGCAAACAGGTGCTTTTCATACATTATCTCATTTAATCCTAACGACAACTCTGTAAAGTTCATACTATTATCTCCATTTCACAGACAAGGAAAATTGAGGCCAAGAGAATGGGTAAGTCCACAGTCACACAGCTGCTAAATAGCGGAGCTGGAGTTGAACCCACCTCTCCCAGGCTTCCAAGGGCGTGGCCCCCACACATACTGTCCTGGCTGACTGTGCCCTGAGTCTCTTCTCCCCCAATCTTTTCTCTTCTCTTCTTTTCCTCCCGCGGCCCTCTCCCCACGCTCCGTTTCCTAATGAGTCTTCAGTTAACCAAGCAAAGCTTAGAAAACCCCAATGAGTTTTCTCTAGCGGTGGGGCCCTCGACAACGAGGCGCCAGCCTGGAGCTGGGAGGGTTCACCTGGCCTGAGAGGCAGCTGTCCGTTGTCCTTGCTGATTAAGACTCGCCCCTGGCTCCTCCCTGCTAACCAGAAGAGTATGTGCGAGTTTGTGTGCAGCGTATGCACAGCTCTCTACCTCCGTGTCCTGCTTCCTGTTTAATCTGCCGTTTTTTCCAGTTCGTGGATGTGGAACTCGTGTAAGTTCGAGACCATGGTCTGTTAGCAATCAGTCCTGCGTTTGGGGCTGGCTTGCTCCCGTCGAGCCTGACTGAAGGCTGCGGGTTCTAACCTTCCCAGCTCACATAGGTTACTTCGTCCTGATGGCCCTGGTTTCTGAAGGGACTGCCTTTGGGGCAGCAGTTTTGTCTTGCACGTTGCTTTCTGGAAGGTCTGGGACGGTTCTTGCGTAGCAGGGAGAGGGGAGGTAGCAGGGACTCTGATTTGGCAGGTGAAGAACGGAAGGCTCTAGAAGAGACAGGCCCCTCACCCCCACCCCTCTCAGCGGTTGGCTGGGTTGGGGGAAATGTAGCTTCAGGCCTTTGGGTTGTCCTTTGTCACGGCTGGATGAGGACGTGGGGAATACGTGTTCATTTCCGCCTTTCTCTGCAGTCTGGGGACCAAACCCATCGCGACTGGACGGTCAGCAGCATCGTCCCGCAGACCCCAGCACGGAGCACGGAGTGAGTGAGCGCAGCGGCGACCGAGGCCCGGTGAGAGAATGAGGGGCGCCGGCGTTTGGGGAGGCTCCCCCTTCTCAGCCTGTCAGTGGGTACCATAAGGTAGATGGAATCCTGTAGGCCTCAAGCATCCTAGGGCCCCCCCCCTTGTCACGGAGCAGAGTGGGGATTCAGAGCTGCTCTCGGATGCTTGCCCTGTGCCCTTGGCTTCCCACCGCGGCAGCGGTTCTCATTCTGCCAACTGGTGAGCTGAGCCCTTTCCTGGGCGTTTCTGAGCCACTGAGATACTTTTGTGAACAGACTCTGATTGCTAAGGATCATCTGGTGCAGAGAACGGGATCGAGTGGATTGCAGGAGAGCTGGAGGGAACTTCTCAGTTGGCCGGATCCGGGAGGTACAGCCCCTGGTCTTAGAAGGAGCGCAGGACTCTGTGCGGTATGCGTCTTCCCGGGGAGGGGGCCGCGGCCTCCGTGAGCTTCTCAGAAGCTGTGGGAGTTTTCCAAGAAGTTAAGAATCACTGGTGCAATCGCTCCCTTCCCATACCGACGAGGATGGGTGCCACAGGAAAGGTCCCGATGAGACGCAGTGGGGGTCGCTCCGAGGGGGCAGAGGACGCGTGGGCTTGTCTAAACAGCTCTAGATCTCATACTTTTAGGTAACTTTTGGTGACGTGAGTAGGTGTGGGAGGATTAGGTAGCGATAAATAGTTTGTATTTCTTTGCAGACAAGAGTAATCCATCTTTATTATCTGTCGTTAGCTTTGTGGGTGTACGGTAAGCAGTCTCAAGTATAAAGAATTATAACAGACCAGACTCCCGACTTTGAATAATCCATTATAAAAGTACAGTTCCTTTTATCATAATATTCTTATCTTCTGTTTGTTTCTGAGCTGAAAAGAAATGCTCTAAGCTACACCCCAGCTGCAGAGTTTCTAGACCAAAGGCTACTGTTTTCTTCCTGCAGGAACCCTGGGGTGTTTGGGGGTTAAAAGGCCTGGGCCAGCCATGTGTGTTTAAAAAACAAGGCTGACTCTGAAGCCCGTGGCTCCAGCCTGACTCCATCCTGCTGTTAATGGAGGACAGAGGACCACTTACAGCTTCCTCTTCACCCCATAACAAATAACCCGCTCCCCGAGGCCTTCCTGCACCCCACCCCCACCGGCCTCCCGCGGATGGCAGCAGCAGGCCTGTTCTGAGTCTGGTTTCTCGGCAGGCCCTGCAGTCAGCCCCGACAAGACGACAAGACGTCTGAGACCCAGCTCCTTTCTGAGATAAGGCCCAAACTAACCACATTAGCACAGCACGTGGCAGGTTTGTCTTGCCTCTGTCTTGTGTTTGGACACTCCAGAGCCTCCCAGGCAGGCTGGAGACCTTTGCCATGCAAACAAAGTATGGTCCAGCTTTGTTTTTTTTTGTTTTGTTTTGTGACAGGGTCTTGCTCTGTTGCCTGGGCTAGAGTACAGTGGCATCATCCTAGCTGACTGCAACCTCAAACTCCTGGGCTCAAGCAATCCTCCTGCCTCAGCCTCCCTAGTAGCTGGGACCATAGGCATGTGCCACCATGCCCAGCTAATTTTTCTGTTTTTTGTAGAGATGGGTCTCCCTCTTGCTCAGGCTGATCTCGAACTCCTGACCTCAAGCAATCCTCCGACTTCGGCCTCCCAGAGTGCTAGGATTACAGGCGTGAGCCACTGCACCCGGCCTGCTACCTGGCCTTTGGGCACAGGCACCTGTGGCTCCTCCTCTGGGAAGTCCTTCATGACAGCTCTGGCCCCAGGCGGTTACCTCTCTCTTGCATTCATTTAACACATGTTCGTCATGTACCTTTTTAAAAGAAATCCTTTATCACAGCCCATAACATACACAGTTTGGCACATCATCACCATCGTAATTCCCATTAGTCACTATGCATCCAACTTGGCACTACGCATCTTACATAGAATATTTTATTGACTCAGCACAAGAGTCCTGTGAAGTTGGCAACATTGGTATTCCATTTTACAGATAAGAAAATTGAGGCCTTCTGTCTTTTTCTTAACTGTTATTGCCCCCTGCAGTCACATTATGATTTATTTGGTTACTCATTTTATATCTGGCTCCTGTATTACATCATGAGCTGTATGAGGGCAGGGATTTCTCTTCTGAGGTGCTGGGACTCAGCATGAGCAGTACCTGTCACCTAGGAGGGACTCAGTAGATGCTTGTTCAGTGGTTGACTAAGACGCCGGATGCCGTCACTGGGTGTGATGCCTCATCCCTGGTCAGCAGTGAAGCTGGGATTTGAATCCAGGTCCCTTCATGCAATGTTGCATCTAGTAGTTCTCACGTGTGTAAGTTCTTTTCCCCGACCAGACTATTGGCTCCTTCGGGCAGGCCTGGGTCTTATCTCAAAGGGCACGTGGGCTTTGGAGTGGGACCCACCTGGGCTCAAGCACTGGTTCCACGACTCAGCTGGATGACACTTGGAAAGCTACGCATCCATTCTGAACCTGAGTGGCCACGTTTCTGAAACAGGAAAAATAACACCCACCTACCTGGGTTGTTGGGAGCATTGGCAGCAATGCATGGAGTGTCTGGTTTATCAGCGTGCTCGGTGACAGGTCGGCCACCATGAGACTGGGCTCATTCTAAATTCTCAGAAAGTCAGTGGCCTGGGATGAAAAGGCTTAGAAATCCATTTGTCCTCTTTTATAAGCTTATAAAACTAAGACGTATTACGTGCTCATTGCCATAAAAAAAAAAAAGGAAAGAAATCAAAAACTGGAAGTTTTTATATCCTTTGCCCCCAATCTCATTTTTGTCCCCAGAAATAAATACTGTTAATGACTTGATGTGTCTTTTAGATGATTTTAAATGCATTTACCCAAAGAATATGTCTTTTCATAAGAAAATCATACTAGTCACATTGTTCTGAAATTTGCTTTTTTCATTAACCTGTCTTGGGGATCTGTCCTACATTCAGATTTACTTCCGGCTGCTCAGCGGGTGCACTGTTTGCTATGTGCTACCTGGCTCTGTGCTGTCGCAGAGGAGGAACTCAATAGACGCTCACTCAATGGCCGGGCTATAATTTACGCAACCATTCTCCTATTGATGGTTCTTTTAAGTTGTTTGTAATTTTTCTCTATTTCATACAAGATGACAATGAATATTGTTTCTGTTATCTCTGTCTGAGTAACAAATCCTTCAAAACTGAGTGGCTTAAAGCAATTGTCTCTTTTTTTTTTTTTTTTTGAGACAGAGTCTCACTCTTTTGCCCGGGCTAGAGTGAGTGCCATAGCGTCAGCCTAGCTCACAACAACCTCAGACTCCTGGGTTCAAGTGATCCTTCTGCCTCAGGCTCCTGAGTAGCTAGGACTACAGGCATGTGCCACCATGCCCGGCTAATTTTTTCTATATATTTTTAGTTGTCCGATTAATTTCTTTCTAATTTTTAGTAGTGAAGGGGTCTTGCTCTTGCTCAGGCTGGTCTTGAACTCCTGAGCTCAAACAATCCGCCCGCCTTGGCCTCCCAGAGTGCTAGGATTATAGGCGTGAGCCACCGCGCCCGGCCCCTAGCAATCATCTCTTGTTCCTCGCCTTTCTGTGGATTGGCTGAGGGGTTCTTCTGCCTCATGTAATGATGGTGAAGACAGAGGGTCCCAAAGGTTCTTGCCCACGTGGCTGGCAGTCGGCGCTGGGTGGCACTGAGTTCTGAGCTGCGGCTGTCTCCAGGAGTGCCTGGGCTCTCCTCTTCCTGGTCTCTCCATGTGGCTTGGGCTTCTCATAGCGTGGGGCTGGGTTCCTGAATGTCACTTCCGCCATATTTTATTAATCAAAGCCAGTCACAGGCAAGCCCAGATTCAAGGGTGGTGGGAGACAAGCTCCACCTCTCGACCTGAGGCGCAGCGCTTGCAGGAAGAGAAGAGGAATACTTTGAGACTGGCTATAATAAATGTGTGTGTGTGTGTCCGTCCGTGTTCTTCACATACCTTTGTGAACAGGTGGGAGTGTTTTTGTAGGTTAATTCCTAGAACGGAGTCGTGGGCACAGTTTAGATCTGGGTAGCTACTGCAAAATTGCTTTCTACAAAGCTGCACCAAAGCATGCTCCCCTCAACAAGATACAAGACTTCTCATTTCTCCATACCCTCCCCAGAGTTGGATATTAGCAACTGTTTTCATTTTTGTCAATCTGATGGATGAAAAATTATAACTTGTTTTCGCTGTTAGAGGTGTCGAACATGTTTTTATCTGTTTCATTATTTGTTATACTGAGAGTTCAATTTGGGAATAAATCTATGAATTTACTATCCCATCAAAGAAACAGGATGATGGTTTTGGGGTTTGAGGGGAGCAAATACCCCCCTAGGAGGGCTCTGATTCAGGGCCCTGAATCAGAGGGCTCTGCTGCCTGTGACCTGCCTCTGAGAGAGAGGGCTTCAAAGTGTCGTTGAACAAATTATTAACCCCGTGCTGTCTTCAGTCTCATTATTGCTTATAAGAGCCCGGCTTTCAGAGGGCCCTGTAATTTCCAGTGAGAGAATGTTCTTCCCTTCTGTGGAATTGTGGGACAGCTCCAAACTCAGAGCCCCAGGGCTGGGCGAAAAATGCCCATTTAAGGGGAGGGAGTGGGCTACAGGTAGTAAGGTCAGGGGAGTAAAAAGTAAAATCTCCATTCAATACCCTACTATTAACATACTTTGCAGGCTTTTTCTTCCACTTTCCCAAAAGAAGAAAGGTAAGAGAATATAGGCCATGATGACTTTGATGGAATAGTCCAGGGTTTAATTCAAAGACACTCACTGGTCAAGGTCGGCCCCACTTTTCCAGCTTTAGATCCAGGCTCCAGTCTCCTAGAGTTTTGTACACTAGCATGCCAGACAGGACTTTTTTTTTTTTTTTCCCCCCAAGAGACAGGGTCTCACTCTGTTGCCCAGGCTGGAGTACAGTGGTGCAATCATAGCTCACTGAAGCCTTGAACTCCTGGACTCAAGTGATCTTCCCGCCTCAGCCTCTGGAGTAGCTGGGACTGTAGGTGCACGCCATCACTCCTGGCTAATGTTTTAATTTCGTAGAGATGAGATCTTACTGTGTTTCCCAGGCTGGCCTCATACTCCTGGCCTTGAGTGATCCACCTGCCTTGGCCTCCCAAAGTGCTGGGATTATAGGTATGAGCCAACATGCCCCACCTAGACAGAACCATTTTGGTTATAAGACACAAAAAAGACAACACACTCTCTGGCTTAAGCAAGAAAAAAAAAGGAGTTTATTGGATCATACACTAGGATGTCTGGGGGTGGAGATGGGACTGGAATGGATTCAGGACTCAAAGTGGACAGTCGACAACCCTGGCCGCTGTCTCTTGAATTTCTCTCTCCTCCGACTCCTTGGGAAGGCAAGACAGGAGCGGCATCTGCAGCCCCTCGTCCTCTGGGGGAGTCCAGCCAGAGAGAGTGCCTGTGTCTGCCTCTGCTTCTAGCAGAACCCTCGTGGCCGTTGACTCCCTGGGGCCATTTTTCCTTCCCTGATGGAAGCTCTGCAGCCTGGGAGTCTGGAGCAGTGACTGGCTTAGGCTGGCACATGCGGTCCTCCCCAGGCTTGTTTTGGAGCCTCACCTTGAGAGTGGAGCAGGGTGGACCCGAAGCCACACCTGGGAGCAGTTTCCTGAAGGCAGAGGAAAGGACACTGGGCTGTGGTGGACAAAAGTCACTCACACAGTCATTCATGTAGAATGTGAAATCCACAGTCGGGGGGATTAGGAGATCTGGCCCATCCTCAGTTACAGCTAATTTCTTTCATCCCAGGACCAGCACTGGCGAACAAAAAACTGCAGATCGTCAGGAGCAATTACGAACGATCCAAAAGCCTCCCTGTCCTCACAGCGATGGTCAGGGCTGATGGTCCGCTTATCAGCTTTCACCTAGCGGAGGAAAGGCCAGATTCTAACCATCTTTGTCCCGCTTTTTTGCCCTTCAGGGGAACAGGGAGGCAGGGAGAAATGGCAGGAGCAGTGAAGAGCCAGCACTTTCTTTCAAGATTTAACTTATAGGATTATTATTTGTAAAATCGATTATGGCAAATTATGCATGGGAGTTCACGTTAAGGGTATGTATTTTCTTCAACCACAGACCTGCATAGTTTGGGAACCGAAACATACTTCTCTGCCACGCCAGGCCAACAACCCTGGGATGTGCTAACAGGCCCAGTGGGCTCATTAGCCTCCTGTTAATCCTTTTATATTTTACTTTTTTTTTTTTTTTTTTTTTTTAGAAAAAACTCAGGTTAAATATTTATTATACAGGAGAGGCACGCTGCCGCTTCCTCCTGCTGTCCCGCTTTGTTGCTCTGAATCGTTTCGTAGGCGCTGGCCTGCAAATAGTGGGAAATCTGAAAGGTGGAAAGCGGGGTGGGAAGGTGTCAGCCCTGGAGCCTCATCCCCACTACCGCCCCGAGACAGTCGCTGTTCCCGGTTTCCGTGTGCCCTTCCTGAGATAGTTTGTATACTCTTTTTTTTAATTTATTTTTTATTTTTTTATTTCTGCATATTATGGGGGTACAGATCTTTAGTTTACGTCGCCCTTGTCCCCCCACTCTTCATTTTTAGGAGAAAATTGTACCACACACACACATCACTTAATAACTTATTCTTTTGTTCTTTAAAATGAAATAATTAGAATTTTCTACGCAGTGACTTAAAAGCCCCAGAGTTAAACAAATGTGGCCTCGCCTACAGTCAGCGAATCTGCTGACCTGTGATGCGCCCTCACG
Source organism: Avahi laniger (assembly GCA_963575035.1). NCBI lineage: Eukaryota > Metazoa > Chordata > Mammalia > Primates > Indriidae > Avahi > Avahi laniger. Next base: position 24,680 of record CAUYSK010015835.1, on the reverse strand, counting down.
GGTTCTAGAAGTTACGTCCCCTTGTGTGTTCTTGTCCCCCAGGGGCTCCCCCGTTCGCAGGGCCTGCACGCTGAACTACCTCCCAGCACTTCTGACCAAAAATGGTTTCACTCGGCACTATTTGACCAGCTCCTCCTTGTCTCATTTGCCGTCTGGGCTCCAAATGGCCCACAGTTGCCAAAAATAAAGTTGAAGACTTGTCACCACTGGGGTTGTGCCCGAGCTGATGGCTCAGAGTCTGAAGGCTCTTCTGAAAGAAGAGGCCAAAGAACACTGTGAACAAGGGCAAGGTGCCACTGGGAAACCAGTGAGAGTGTGGCCCCCACCGTGGTGCAGGCCTTGAGCGGGGCCCTGGGGATCAGCGACGGACGTGCACAGCGCCCCTCCTCCATAGCGGGGTGCAGTCCCGAGGCGCGGGCGCTGCTGCGACATCATCACTCAGTGCCTCTTATGTGGGGCTCAATCCCGTGGAGATGACCGCGAATGAATGACATTCACTTTGATAGAAGTGAGAGTGCCACGGTTTGTTTGGGGAAAAAAAAAAAAAAGGATCACTCTGTGGTCACATGTCTTACAAAGCAGCAAACAGAGACGTGGAAAGGTGACAGTAATGATCCTCACTTGCTGACCAGCAAAAATAATAATCGCTGTGCACAGGGGCCAGGCTCTGGACCAAGGACTGCCTAAGCTTTCCCAGACGGTGCCTCCCAGGCGCCTGGGGCGTTGGGCCGAGGGTCATCCTATTTTACAGACGAGCTCCTGCCCTCGGGGAGAGGAAGGCAGCAGCTCCAGGCCTGCACAAGGCTGGGCGAGGTGGAAGCAGCATTCACGTCCAGCGCCGGAGCCTTAGGCCCTAGGCAGTGCCACTGCCACTGCCACCGTGAGGCCACCAATCCACCCTTTGGTAATTTGCTCAGAATTTAAAATAGTCTATTAAAGTGAGCAATTAACTATTTAGAGGTCCTCGATTGCCAGTAGACAGGTAGACAGACTGAACCCTACCCGGATTAGCTCACTGTGTTCCCATCAGGGGTAACATCATTATTCATTTAAAAGGAACACCTCCTTTCATTTGTAGTAGAGCCATACATTTTGCTCACACCACTCTTGGATGTGCATGGAAAGTGAAGCTTCTTTATTTAAAGCTGGAACTGGAAGAAGCCCCCACCCCACCCTACCGGGTGGCAGGAAGGAACGCTCACCCAGCCCGGCGCCACTTCATCCAGTCTGCCCTTTGATATAGTCTCTCGAGGCCAGTCTCTTCCCCCCAGCCTAGTGGGTGTTTGGGGAGGCACTTGTGAGAACTCATGGTCTGGGGGCAGGGTCCCTCTGTCCTTGGCTGGTATCACTGGTGGAACCTGGGCAGGGTTCCACCCCGACCTCTGGCCCTTAACAGCACGCCTGCCACATGGAAACTGTCCTCCTGACCATACCGCTTGGCCCTCTGTTCTACTTGACCTTGTGCTGTGTCAGTAACCTCCAGAGGCCACCAGGAGAGGGGCAAGGATCCCCTCTGGAGAGGAGCTCACTGAGTTCTCACGTGATCTGTCCCCATCCCTCTCTGAGGGACTGTTGTGCCTTACACACCTACGCGTCTGCCTCTAGATTCTTCTGCTTGCTGTCCTCCTCCCACGGTTGCCTGGCCAGGAAGGGTGGGCTTCTCTTTTCCTCCCTCTATACCCTGTTTTTCTCCCCAGCTCCAACCTCATAGTTAAGTCTTAGGGACAACAGCAGTGAGAGATGCCACACATACTAATACATTTTTTTAGAGAAATGATCATTTCTAACTTCTTCAACCTAGGCCTTTTATGCCCTTAAGGTAGATGTTTGCAAGGGGTTGTGAAATCATTTTTGACAACTTCCCTTTCAACTCTCACATTGGTGGATTAGTGCCCTACTTTGGCGTGTAATTATGTTTGTCATCGATAGTTTTGTTCTTGGCCGTTGGAACCTCAGCAGAAACCAAGACATGGAGAGTCATCTTTAGCATCTGCTGAGTGTTGCAGGGAGCTAACAGTGTAGGTGCATGTGTGTGTATACGCGTGTACCTATGCGTGTGTATATGAGTATTACGTACACACGCGGGCCATTCTGAGCCTCTCTGGTGACTCGCTCAGAGAGTGGACAGGGAAACTGAAGCTTAAAGAGCTTAAGTTATTGAGTAGATCAAAATGAGCTGGGCTAATAGGAGAAATTCATGGTAGACATTGCTGAATTAGAGAGAATTCTTCCAATTTTTAATTTTTTTCTTCCACAGGTTTATTATGTGCTTGTTCGATGTCGTTTGGCTTGTCAAGTTCAACTTTCTCCTTACATAAGGTAAGCTTATGTTTATTAAAAATTTTTTTAAACATTTTATTTCTTAAATGTTTGTATATTTTTTTTGAGAAGCAGAGGCAACATTTATATGCGAGAACCATATTTTTTAGGAGCAAAATATTCCTGGGTCATGGATGGAATTAAATGTCAGTATTTTATGATGCCCCATGTGGTGACCCCAAATTCAGCACCACTGGGACAATGACATTCCTTTAGAGCTCTGGTTCCAGGGAGAAAATGTTATAGCAAGTGGTCCCGAGGACAAACTGAGTGGCACACGGAGAGTCGGAGAATCAAAGTTTATTTGCCTGCGGGCTCAGAGGGGCCTCGCCACCAAATTCTGAGCGCCGTCTACCTGATTTTTCCCATTTTATTAAGTTGTGGTGGTCTGGGGGGTAGGGAGTCAGTTGGTTAATGCCTGCCAGGTTATAGGTTAGTTAATGTGTCAGATAATAGATTTAGTGTTATGCTGATGCGCCAGGTAGTATATTAGTTGATGGGCCAGTTAATAGGTTAGTATTATGCTGATGTGGGTCTTCTCTGAGGGGTGGGGGTCTCAGGTGGCTGATGTGCCAAGTAACAGATGGGGGTTTTCCTTATCATTCTCCCCTTTGATGCCCTTATATGTCTGCTATAGGGCATCATTTCCCAGTGGGTGTAGTAAATCCAACAAGCTGGCTTGCCCCTTGGGGCTATTCAGGTTCAAATATCACCTACAATGGTGCCAGTCCAGTATTTCTTTCCCCCGCTGTGGCCCACCTCAGCCTGACTATAACATGTCTTTGGCATGTAGGTGCGGACTGTGAAACCTCCTATGGTCCAGAAGCCTCGAGTAATCCTGTTAGTGGCGGGAATCCAAGTCCTAGCATAACAAGCCTCAGGGCAGGGTTTCTCTGCCATAGTTGTTAGGGCGAGTGCCCCAACCAGGAGGAGGGTAGGAACTGAGGCAGGAGAAGACATCCTATAATGAGCCAAAATACTGCAGTTAGAGACAACCTCTGCAGTCCAGTCTCCCGGAGCTACCGGGGAGAGTCCGATCCCCAGTAAAGTCACTGCAACCCCAGTGAGGGCCAGGGCCAGTGGTCTCATTTACTCCTGTTCAGTCCTGGGTGTGGCTGTCCTCATTGGGAGGCAGTTAAGCTGGATCTTTAGCGGGTTCTGCTGGTCCTGATGTGCAGTCCAGAGATCAGTTTCGTTGTCTGGTTCAGCCTTTTTCCACCGGGAGTGATGGATCCACGGAGTGATACCTGCAACTTTAGCAGCAGTGGGAGTAACTAATATCACAGTATGGGGACCCTTCCAGGTGGGCTCTAGGGATGTTCTTTTCCAGTCCTTTACCCAGACTAGGTCCCCAGGTTGGTGGGGGTAGACAGGGAGACCCAAGACGATAGGGGTTTTTTCTAGGACGGTGTGGTGGATATGGCGCATAGTTTGGTTAAGGCTTGGAGGTGTGTGTTTATATTCAATTCCCCTAGTTGTCCAATGTCTCCCCTTAATCGCTTGATGAGTAGGGGAGGTCTACCAAACAGAATTTCAAAGGGTGAATATCCCGTGGGCCCTGGTGTGCACCTGACTCTGAACAGGGCTAGGCTTAGCGTGTCTACCCACGGTAATTGTATGTCCTGACAGCTTCGCTAGAGTGGTCTTAAGGGTCTGGTTCATGCGCTCTACTTTCCCTGAGCTCTGTGGCCCATAGGCTGTATGTAATTTCCCTTTGATTCCTAGCGCCTTGGTGAGGGTTTGCATGACCTCCGCAGTGAAGCTTGGTCCGTTGTCACTGCCCAGACCGTACCTGGGAATGATTTCTCTCAGTAAAAGCTTTGCCACTTCCCCAGCCTTTTTGGTCTGGGTGGGGACTGCCTCGACCCAGCCTGAGAAGGTGCATATCACTACCAGCAGGTATTTATAGCCCCGGCGTGGTTTTACTTCTGTGAGATCAACTTCCACATCCTGGAACGGAGAGGTTCTGGTGTACTGAATTCCTGGGGCGGGTCTCGGCCTGACCACTGCATTGTTTTTAGCACAGGTCTGGCAGCGGGCACGACTGCTGCAGCGATGGACGGAAGTTTGGCGATGTAGTAGTACCGGGCGAGTAGCTGCGTGAGGGCTGTTTTGTTGGGAGACAAGAGGGTATGCTAATTTATTGGGGATAAAGATGTTGTGGTTCTGTAGGTGCCACCAACCGTCTGAGTCCTTCTTGGCCTTCTCCTGCTCTGCCCACTGGTTCTCTTCTGGGGTATATTTTGGTTCTTCGGGCCACTCGGGTGCCAACAAGATTTGGCATCGGGTTGGAGTGTTGTCCTCTGAACATTCTCTGGTGGCTGCAATGTTGGCTGTTGGTCTGCCAGGCAATTGCCGGTGGCAATTGGATCTGTGCCTTTTTGGTGCCCTCGACAATGGATGACCGCAATTTCTTTTGGCTCCCAGACTGCCTCCAGCAGTTGGAGGATTTCATCCCTATTTTTGATCTCTGTTCCACCTGCAGTCAGCAGTCCCCTCTCCCTGTATATTGCCCCGTGGATATGTATTGTGGCAAAGGCATATTTAGAGTCCGTGTATATGTTTGCCTTCTTATCCCGGGCATGCCTGAAGGCTTGAATGAGGGCCTACAGCACCGCCCTTGTGCCAACCACCCTTGGGGCAAGGGAGCTGACATGATGACCTCATCGACTGTGGTGACTGCTAAGCCCGCCAGTCGTTTCCCATTCTGGATAAAACTACTGCCATCTGTGTAGAGTTCCAAGTCTGGTGCTGGTAGAGGATTATCTTTGAGATCTGGCCGGCTGGCATAGACCTCCTCTACCGCCTCGGTGCAATCATGGTCCGGGGGCCCTGGATTGGTGGGTAGGAGGGTGGCAGGATTCAAGGTTTGAACAGTCTCCAGGGTGACCCATAGATTTTCGCATAGCGGTCCTTGGTATTGCGCTAACCGGAACACCTCAGCCACCGGTGCCCTGAGGTGTTCATTAGAGATATTACTGTATGAGGAACTCGCACATGGAGGTTCTGTCCCAGTGTGAGTTTGTCTGCTTCCTTGACTAGCAGCATGGTGGCCGCCAGTGCCCGGAGGCCAGGCTGCCATCCTGCTGCTACCAGATCCAGTTGTTTTGACAAGTAAGCCACTGGTCTCTGCCACGGGCTCACAGTTTGAGTCAAAACCCCCAGAGCCACTTGTTTCTTCTCATGGACAAACAGCCTTTGGTGAGGTCCGGTAGCCCTAGTGCGGGGCTCTTTTTAGTAAGTCTTTCATTTCCTGGAAAACCCTTTCCTAACTCTCGCCCATTCCAATTCTTTGTCCTCAGGCCCGCGTAGGGCCTTGTATAGAGGCTTGGCCTTTAGGGAGAAACTTGGGATCCAGATGTGGCAGAATCCGGCCATGCCAAGGAATTCCCTGAGTTGTCGCCAACTGGTCGGCCTGGGCATTGTACAGATGGCGTGCTTCCATTCACGTCCCAGTGTCCGGCGCCCCTGAGTGATGTGGAAACTGAGGTACTTCACCTGTTGCCTGCAGGTCTGTGCCTTTTACCAGGAGACTTTGTATCCCTTGTCAGTGAGCAATTGGAGCAGTCAGGTCTAAGGTTCCTGTCACGGGCCAGTCGACCCCGAATGTGGGCCATTCGCATTCACAGAGGTCCCTAAGTCTACTGGGACTCAGTGTGACACCATAATCTCGCGTGAAACCCTTCTTAAAGTTCTTTAACATGCATTTAAGGACGGTAGGCTTGGATTCTACGTTACCCGTTCTAGACCCTTGAACGGTGTCACAGCTTAACAGACAAGCGGGGGGTTTCTCTCAGGTGTCTGCCTGGCTGCGTCCCTTGTGGGAACTTAGGCGCGTCTTGGTGAAGCTGTGCCCGTATAGACCCCGGGCCTGGTCGCTCCCTTTAGGGGAGTGAGTCACCATTATGCCATATGACACCGCCACAGAACCGCAGGTGAGGACCCCCTCAGGTTCCGTAGCCGTAGGGGTGGAACCACAATCACTCCTCGCTCACTCACTCAGACAGGCAGAGGTCACACATTCCTGCCCTGGGAATTCCCTGCACTGAGGAGGTGATCAAGCTCCTCTTCCGTCGTCTGACGTGCCTGACTCGGGCGCGTCTCGAGACCTTACCTGGTCCGAATTCTCCAGACCTGATTTGACTTGTCCGGGCGAGTTCGGGACCCCGCGGCCGGCGGGAGCTCCCGGGGTGCGAAGATATTCTGCAAAATGGCGATTGGCGCCAGCTGGCTTCTGTCCCTGAGGTCCAGCCAGTCGCCGCGCCCGTCCCCAAACCAGTGACTTCAAGGGGCCAGTGTGGTTGGCTTTCCCAGTCAGGGAACCAAAATGTTCCAGCAAGTGTTCCAGCAAGCGGTCCTGAGGACAAACAGAGCACATGGAGAGTCGGAGAATCAAAGTTTATTCGCCTGCGGGCTCAGAGGTCCTCTGAGCGACCAAATTCTGAGCGCAGTCTACCCGATTTTTCCCACTTTTATTAAGTTGTGGTGGTCTGGGGGGTAGGGTGTCAGGTGGTTAATGCCCGCCAGGTAATAGGTTAGTTGATGTGTCAGATAATAGATTTAGTGTTATGCTGATGCCCCAGGTAATAGATGAGTTGATGGGCCAGGTAAAAGGTTAGTATTATGCTGATGCGAGTCTTCCGTGAGGGGTGGGGGTCTCAGGTGGCTGATGTGCCAGGTAACAGATGGGGGTTTTCCTTATCAAAAGAACCAACAGTACTAGAGAAAGAGGTGTGGGTTCCACACTTCAATAGCTTTGAGAAACAGGTTAAACAAAGTTAACCAGGCTTCCAACTGCTGGACTTCTCACGCCTTTCACAAGACAAACCATTAGATGAATCCCAGGACAGGACTATTGTAGATAGTATTGCCCAAGCTTCTTTTCTTTTTTTTTTTTTTTTCTTTTTTGAGACAGAGTCTCACACTATTGCCCAGGCTAGAGTGCTGTGGTGTCATCCTAGCTCTCAGCAACCTCAAACTTCTGGGCTCAGGCGATCCTCCTGCCTCAGTCTCCTGAGTAGCTGGGACTACAGGAACACACAACCACGCCCAGCTATTTTTTTCCATTTTTTAGTTGCCTGGATAATTTTTTTCTATTTTTAGTAGAGACGGGGTTTTGCTTTTGCTCAGGCTGGTATCGAACCCCTGAGCTCAAGCAATCCTCCTGCCTTGGCCTCCCAGAGTGCTAGGATTACAGGCGTGAGCCACCGTGCCTGGCCCAAGCTTATTTTCCGATGAGCATTTCATGGGACTAATGTTGCATGGAACCCTCTCTACGAAGTGCTAATCTACAGTGAACCATGTAGGGGGAATGAGAAATTTACATTATCTTAGTATTTCCTTGTGAACAAAATTCATGGTTCCCAAATCAAAGAAGGAGTCTGGGAGGGAGAACAGTTTCCGTGGTCAGTGGTGAGCTCAGGGTACCAGTGCTTCATTGCTCTTGTGCAGCAAACTCCCTCCACAAATGAACCAACACAGGCCCCCTCCTGCCTCTAACAGAAGTAGGCCGCCCTTGAGGAAGGTATCAGGCTTGTGCTGCTTGGCTTGGAGTGGGAGACGGTCTGTTCAAAGTTCTGCTTGCTCAGCCACAAGAAGTAAATATCCTTCAACCCCGCCATCCCACCATCCCTACATCAAACACCACAGCTTTTCTTCAACCAAAACAACACTCAGAAAGGAAGAGGGGGAAATGAACAGGAATTTCAAGAATTTGCATGACACTTCCTTCTTTGTCCTAGCACCATATTGCTTTTGACCGCAAATATGACTGCAGCCATGTAAGATATAAATGACAACTGGAATTAGTTGTAACAGGATTCCACATCTGTTTTGTTATGTAGTCCCTTTGGCCAAGGTCTTAGAGATGGTGGAACTAACTAGAGCAGGTATTAGCAAAATTCCTTTACAGATGGCCAACATTGACCTTCTAAGGCTATGGGGAATTGGGTGGCTCGGTGAATATTTAAGGACTTCAAGAAGGACACAGGACTCATCTCCCACCTCTATTGGAGCTGTAGATATGGTTGGTTTTTCCAGTGAACAAAGACAGCCTGAATGCATAATGGGGGAGTCGGGTTGGGAGGACCCTGAAAGAATCTATAGATGAGAACAAAATCTTGCCTACCTGGGAAGGCCTTCTCGGGCTATATACCACCCTCTAACAGATTTATATGTCTGAGGTATAAAGCCAGCTCTTGGAGAAGGAATGCTATAAAAACAAAGCCACAGAAGGTATAAATTTGCTGACTGCACAAGCCATAAATCAGTGGTGAGGGGACCCAAGGCCCTGCAGAGGCCCACTGGCTGCAGAATAAGAGGACAGTGTTGCTCGAGGGGCCTGTGCTGGGCCTGCCTTTTCTACCTCGAAATCACCAGAGTTCTCCCTTCTTCCCCACCCCCAACCTCTGTACTGCGAACTGAGATGTGCTGATCAGAGCCTGGTGGTAGGTGAGGCTCATTCCATTTCTGAAGGCCACCAGTGCTCGGAGCTCCTGCCACACAATCCTTGCTGTCTTGAATCCTTTTCTTATTGTTTCACAGCTTAGTTCCCTTCAGAGATTGTTAGCTTGATGTCTTATCTGTTTCTGTGTACTCCACAGCAGCTGCTAAATCCTTTGCATTAAATGGGTGAAGAGGTGATGCATTTGGGGTGGGTGTGTTTGATCCACTATTGACTCCTTGTCCCTAAGCAGTGTCCCCTTCCAATCAGGAATGGGCTAGGAATGGGAAGCTGGTCAGCAGGTACACACGTACAGTCAGATAGAAGGTGTAAGTTCTAATGTTCAACAGCAAAGCAGGAGGAATATAGCAATATATGTCCACATATTGCTAATAACAATGTATTGTGTATTTCAAAGTAGCTAGAAGAGAGAACTTGAAATGTTCCCAACAAACTGAAATGATAAATACTCAAGGTGGTCTATACCCCAGATATCCTGATTTGATCATTACACATTTTATGCAGGTAAAAAAATATCACACACAACACATAAATATGTAAAATATTATGTATTAATTTAAAAAAGGAATGGGCCCAGGAGCCAGGTTTGTGCTATGTGACCCTGCCCTCCCGGCTTGGAGGAAGTGCACCGCTGACTCACGCTGGGCCACCCAGATTCTCTCTCCTGGGAACTTGGAACTGGAAGCCAGACACTAGCTGGTTCCCACTAGCCTTTTGAATGGGGATCTATAAAACAGGAGCTGGGATCATTGTGGCCACTGTCTGCCAGTGTGTAGAAAACAGAGGAACGAGGTCTGCTGCGAGAGGAGAATGGAGCAGACATGCAGGAGCAGCACTGAGGAGTGAGCATGTGGCCAAAGGGTCAAAGAGGGAGGAAGGAGGCCTGCCCTGGCTCCTGGTGGCTCTCTGGGACCTGGTTCTTGCCCCTCATGAGGACTGGCTGCCCTTCCTGCTTTGGGTTCTGAGAGATACACCTGAATCCTTATAAATTCATCCTCTTTGTTTAAGTTAGTTTGAGTGAGTCTCTATTTGCAACCAGAGAGCCTTGGCTAAGCAAGATGAAAAATAAATAATCCTTGGGTTGAATTCCCAAGTATTTCATCAACACATCTTCTTGACTTGGTCTTCAGAACGTATCTGGGATAAGGCTACTTCTCACCGCCCCCACTGCTACCAGGTCTGCACTGACTTCCTGATTTGGTGCAATGGCCTCTCAACTGTCTTCCTTCCACTGTCTCCCAGCTGTCTGTTCTTCACTCAGCAGCGAGACTGTCAGAGGTTCTCTCCCTTTCCTTCCTTCGCTTGTTTTCCCATCCCTTTTTGAACAGATTGGTCCTAAAACCATAAGGACGAAGCATGGTAGGCACCTGGTACACCTGGGGGAGAGCAGGTGTAGTGCAGAATGAAGTATTGGAGGGGTTAGGAGGATGCCCACGTAGAAAGACTGCTTGGCATGTGGAATAGAACCCACAGGGAGAAGGCGGCCTCCAAGGAGAGGGGTGTCAGAGCCTTTGAAGGCTGAGGAAGGTGTCCAAGTGGTGCAGAGGAGAGCCCTCATGTGGAAAGACAGAACCCGCATGGGAGAGGAGAGAGTGTCCATGGGGATCAGAAGCCTGGCATGGGATATCAGAGTCCCAATAGTGTGAGGAAGAGCCCAGCAGCATGAAGGATCGGAGTTAAAACAGATAGAGGAACCTCCCCATGTGGGGGGGGGGGCCGCTATACCAGCAGAGGGAGTCAGATGAAGAAGGTGTCCATGCAGGAGGGCAATTGGCCATGGAGAGTCAGAAGGGTGTCTAGAGGAAAGGGTGATGATGGCAGATTGGTGACATCAGAGAAAGTGATCAAACACATAAAAATATTAGGTCTAATGGGAGCCAGCTTTCTCACAGTTAAGAGAAGAGAGTTACAATTATGATGAGGTATAAACCTTAAATGAGCACTGTAGTGTCATGTTGGAATTGGAGGTATCTATCAGAACCCATGGTTTTCAACACAAAGATAGGTAGCTGATAGACAGACAGACAGACATAATTGTCCACTAGCTCGGAGTACTGAAGGCCCGGGAATAGTGACACCTCACTAGCAGTGAACACGCCTAGCACCCAGATCTTGGCTTCTAAATACCATTTTACACTAGCAGAAACTGGAGCTCCTTGGAGAAATAGATAATTCCTCTCTTACAGCATTAAAAGTATAAGAAGAGCCTGTAATATTCTGCAGTGTCAGAAAGCAAGGAAGTGTTGGGAAAAAAAAAAAAAACCATGATGGGGAAATGTCAACACAGAAGCCAGCTTGATGGGGCCTCTGCTAACGAGATCTGGGACAATTTGGACATCAAAATAAATAAGATAGTAATGGGTTACAACCTACTGGCTGAATCAGGAAACCACGACTCCATACTAATATACATATTAGTAGATAAATAAATATTTACATAGTTTCAAATATTCTCTCCACGAAATACCTATTGATTTCAAGGGGGAAAAGAGTGACTTTACAGTGAAGAAGTCTGGCCTACATCACAGTGATCCAGGGATCAAGGTGAGCACGATCAGCAATGGGACAGGTGTAAAGCAAAGTAGGATGTGCGCTGACAGCAGTATGAACACAGCGTCACTTCTCTGAGAGTCTTGCCAAAGGTGCATACCCAGGATCTAATCATGAGGACCCATGTGAAAGGCATTCTTTGAAAATTGCCCTGTAATCTTCTAAAGTGAAGGTGCTTAACCTTGACACTTTAGAAGAACACAGAGATGGGATGACTAGATGCGAGGTGTGGTTCTGGGTTTAGCTGAGCTAGGCCAGCCTCTGTCGATCTTGGCTCCAGGTCTGCACCACAGGTCTTATCCCCTCTGGCCAGCAGGTACCTGAGGCATATTCTTTTCATGGCCAAAAAACAGGGCAAGATCAACTATACCATCATATTTCAAGTTTCTGCTCGCTTCACATCTGAAATATCTTATTAGCTAATGCAAGTCACAAGGATAAGCCCAAAATCAAGGGTGAAGGGAACACCCTGCCCTCCTAAGACCGTGGCAAAGGTATGGATGTGTGATACTGCTATGACAGGACAGAGAGGAATTGAGACTACTGTACTACCGTACTCTGTGTGCCTCAGACATTTTCAGTTACACTGTATGGTCTGGGAATTCCTGTGCAGGGTATGCATTAGCGCCAACAATACTGCTAAGCCAAGGAAGGTGCTTACCCTTACAAATCAATTGCTGCCAAATGTTTTCCTGTCCTTGCTGGAGAAGAGACTAAAACCACTGTGTCAATGTTCCCTACCTATGTGGGTTCCAGGCAAAGGCAGCCTTCCTGCAATTTGGATCTATCTATTAAAATGTAAAATATGGGCCGGGCGCGGTGGCTCACACCTGTAATCCTAGCACTCTGGGAGGCCGAGGCGGGAGGATTGCTTGAGCTCAGGAGTTCAAGACCAGCCTGAGCAAGAGCAAGACCCCGCCTCTACTAAAAATAGAAAGAAATTAGCTGGACAACTAAAAACATATAGAAAAAATTAGCCAGGCACGGTGGCGCATGCCTGTAGGCTCAGCTACCCAGGAGGCTGAGGTAGGAGGATCGCTTGAGCCCAGGAGTTTGAGGTTGCTGTGAGCTAGGCTGACGCCACGGCACTCTAGCCCGGGCAACAGAGCAAGACCCTGTCTCAAACAAACAAAAAACAAAAAGAGAATTCCCCTTTTCAAATTAGAGTTGCTTTACTTCTCTATGGAGGGCCCTCATTTTTAGTTCTTTCAAAATAAGCAATGAAGTAGATATTTCAGACACTGCAAGGTGTATGTAGGGGGTCAGAGGATTATTCTGCTGTTTTAAATAATAATTCTCTGTTTTAAATAATTAACAGCCCAGCACCACGCTGCTTTGGTCTTGTTCCTGGGAGGTGAGTGAACCCCCAAGGCTCTGCCTGCAGCCCCTCTAGTAGCCTATCCTGGGCAGAAATCAGCGGAAGTGAAAGTGCCCAGTTGGAATGCCAGGACTTCCTGCAGGGAGTTGAGAGACAAGGTCCCTCTCTGTGTTTGTTCAGGAGTGATGTCGCATATTAGATATTTGTCATAAGAACTTTGCTGGTGTCGTGGGTTCCGCTGGTGTGCTGCTGGGAGCCCACAGGTCTCTGTGAGGCGTGCTCAGGAATAGTCACAGCTAGTTTTCAAGACAGAGAAACAAATAGACCGTGAGTCTCAAGAGGCCTCCAGCCACCTACGGGTAACTCAGCAAGCACTCGCACACTGTGTCCCAGCCCGGAGGACAGCTACCCCCGCCAGTCCTGCCTTTTCCCGGGAACCTCTCGCTCTCCTGTTCTGGGAAAACTTCAGGTGCTTTTAGAAGGTCTCATTGAGAAGGCCTCTTCCTTCTCTTTTTTTCTGTTGAAATCCCAGCCATATTTTAAATCTCTGCAGAAGTTTCTCATCAACTAAAATGGGTTTGATTTCTCCTTCAAGGCAAGACTCGCTGAACATGAGTCTTTGCGGGGACGGTGGCTGCTGGCTCCCTCAGGGGCTGACTCAGCTGCCTCCCTAGGACAGCCCACAAACGGCGGCCGGGCGAGGTGAGGGCATAAAGGCCCGGCCACTTCAGCCTGACAAGGACAGCTCTGGTGTTCCCTGGGGGCTGGCCGTGCATGTGACAGGTCTGCATTGCTGCTTGGCTTTTCCCTCTGCCGAAATCTGTCCGCTTGCGCCTCTTTGCTTTGTTGCGTTCTCTGACGGGCGCGATGCACCCAAACTCCATGTGAGCATCTGCTTCTGGAGCCCCCGGCCTGTGGTAGTTGGTACGGGGAATGGCCCAAGAAAGCAGTTGGCGGGGTTTGGAGCTGGGTCACTTATCATAGGGCCGACAAGGGGAGGGGGTGGAGCACAGGCAGCCCCTGGACAAGCGGTGGCCCCACTGTTCATTCAGTGGGGAGGGTGAAGTGCACAGGGAGGCATCATGCGTGAGGCGTTTGAAAGGTCTGGCGTCTCTAGTGGCCGTGTGGATAAAGGTATGGGATGGCTAGGTGACGCCCTGCAGAGAGAGGATGGGCCGCCGAGGCCAGTAACTGGCCCTCAGAAGCCGGAGGGCCTCTCTGTTGCATGCACATAAGTTCTAACCTCCTTCGACAGAGGCCTGAGGCCCAAGTGAAATGCCCATCTGAGCAGTTCCGTTATGTCAAAATCAAGACCCTGTTGGGTAAAACCTGGGCCCCTGACATAGGGGATGGAGACATCCGTGTGGATGCCCCATAAAACTGCAAATTCCCAGACTCAGCTGAGCCTTCCGGGCATGCAGAAGTGACCCACTGTCCCTGGTGAGAGCTGACACTCCCCTGTGCTGGGCGACAATGCGAAGCCCTCTCTCCTGCAGTGCCTCTTGGGAAGTGTCCCCACTTCCCTCCTGGCCACTAGGCCTAAGCTTAAGGTTCGGTCGCAGCATAATCTAGCTGGGGGCGTGATGGGCCTGCCATGGGAGGAAAGAGACCATCCCAGAGGGACTGCAGGACCAAGCTGGACCACACCCACAGGGGCCAGGGGGCGCACAGGGCCCGGATATGAGGACCCAGTCAGGGGGCCGAGGTCTGGCTCCCCAAGTGAGGCTGCAGGCTGGGCCTCTCCGAGGAACATCGCGCAGCCAGGCCCACGAGGTCTCCCTCCCAGTCCTGCCTCCAAGCCCTCTCAGCCCTTCCGCTCTAAACCGCAGTCCCTCCCTCAGAAGGGAGTCCTCTCTACACAGACTAGTTGGGGTTTATTAGCCCTTAAAATTCCTCCGAGATGAGCTGGTATTTATTTCCCTGCAAAGCTTATGTAACCGTAAGAGGACACTGGGGCTGCCAAAGCTGTCTGTGGTTTGGATGGGGCTTGCAGCGGTTTCTTCTGGGAGCTAAATATTATAATGAATGATCTCATACTATCATTTTCTTTGGAACCAAGTTGTTCTTGTCCCAGTGGTACCCGAGCTACCTCCCAGGCCCCTGCTGTTTTGACTCGGGCCAGGACCGGAGGGTAGGGGGAAGGGCACAAGGAGAACAAAATTAGTGTCTTGAGGCAACTTGGCCACTCAGCTTCTCCAAGGAGGCTCAGATCCGGGTCTTCAGCCACAGCTGAGCTCTGGGTGGCCACCAGGACTGGACTGCCTGGGAGATTAGGGGAAAGGCTAAGGCCAGCCTTCCAGCCACGGCCTGTTCCAATCAGAGCTTTTGTAAGGATGCAGATTCAGGACTTGGGACAGGAACGAGTTGGGGAGGTTCCGACTGTTGAGCGGTCACAGGCCCATCCTGAGGAACTGTCAGAGTTGGGGAAGTCTTGCCTCGGATCCCCCAGCTGCTGAGTGAGAGTTGCCATTTAGGGAGCACTTACTGCATACCAGGAACCCAACTAAGCACTTCACCTGCATTCATGAGGAGGCTGTGCAAGGCAGGGGGTTGGAGGGTCGACTATAGCACAGCCGGGTCTGCGTTCCAGCTCTCCCACTTGCTGGCCACGTGCCCCTGGGCAATGGTGTAACCTGTCCGTCCCCATCTCTAAAAACAGGGGTGATGACAGCCCTCCTTATGGGGCTGTTAGGAAGATTAAATGTGATAATGCAGACAAAGCTCTTGCACAGTATCTGGCACTAATAAAGAGCTCAAAAATATTAGCAATCATTATCCCCCTCTAATTGGAGCCTCGCAGCAACCCTTTGGGGTAGGGACTCTTTTTTTTTTTTTTTTTGAGAGAGTCTCGCGCTGTTGCCCGGGCTCGAGTGCCGTGGCATCAGCCTAGCTCACAGCAACCTCAAACCCCTGGGCTCAAGCGATCCTCCTGCCTCAGCCTCCTGAGTAGCTGGGACTACAGGCATGTGCCGCCATGCCCGGCTAATTTTTTTTTTTCTATATATTTTTAGTTGTCCAATTAATTTCTTTCTATTTTTGGTAGAGACGGGGTCTTGCTCTTGCTCAGGCTGGTCTCAAACTCCTGAGCTCAAACAATCCGCCTGCCTCGGCCTCCTAGAGTGCTAGGATTACAGGCGTGAGCCACCGCCCCCGGCCATGGGTAGGGACTCTTGATCTCCATTCGCAGGTGAAGAAATGAGGCTTGGAGAGACCACGTGATCGTGGTCAGGTAGTAAACGAGCCATGGCCTGGGATAGGAAAACTTTATTCCTGGTAACCCCTTGGCCTGGAGTTGGGGAAATGAGCTTTGCTGCGTCCATTCGTTCCTTGGGGAGCAGAAGCTGCTGCATGCGAGGTGAGGGAGGGGAAAGAGCTGGAGTCTCTGGCCATGGAGGTCTACTCTGGGGGACAAATGGCTCTTGGAAAAGACTCTGAGGAGCCCACTAGATCCAAAGCTTCTGGGAGGGATCAGGGACCTGGTTTGCTTGCCCCCGCGTCCCAGCTCTTGAGCGCCATGCCTGGTATTCACAGCCCTTGACTGAACAAGTTATGTTCGCAATGATCCTTTGGGCATTATCATTTTAACAAAAGCCTGGCTTCTTTTTGTTATCAGTAACTTTTTTTTTTTTTTTTGGAGACAGAGTCTCACTCTGTTGCCCCAGCTGGAGTGCAGTGGTGTCGTCATAGCTCACAGCAACCTCAAACTCCTGGGCTCAAGCGATCCTCCTGCCTCAGCCTCCCGAGAAGCTGAGACTATAGGCGCATGCCACCACACCCAGCTAATTTCTTCTGTTTTTAGTAGAGACGGGGTCTTGCTCTTGCTCAGGCTCATTAGTAACTTTTGTGACTTCAGTGCAGGTGGCAGCCACTGGGGCTGCTGTCCCCCTGGGAGCAAAACACCCGAGGCAGGTGAGGGGAAAGGAGTCGTGGGTGCTGGGACCAGAGGTAGTCAGTGGCCGTCATATCTCTGGGGCGTGGGAGAGACACAGGAATAGGGAAGGACAGGCTAGAATGTCTAAAGCCCTGGTCAAGGGCCTTGAATTTAGTGGGCAAATATAAAGCACCTACTTGGTGCCTGCAGTGCACTTAGGGGCAGATACAGCAGTGATCAAGAGACACGTGTTCCTGCCCTTGGGGAGTGCCCAGCCTGGTGGGGAAAGGCCAGCAATGAGTAATCAAATGAGTATTTGGCGATTGTAAATTGTGCTAACCGCTGTGAGTAAAAAAAGTCCTGGCCACCCAGATGGAGAATCACACAGAAGTGGAATTCCTATTTTAGAGCAGTCAGGGCAGGCCTCATGGAGGAGGTGACACTTTAGCTCCTTTGGAAACATTGTATGACCTCAGATGGGACTTAGTTTTGCAGATAGATTTAGTTTTCTCCAGACAGTCACAGGAGAATTTGAGGTTCTTAGGCCCAAGGCTGGCGCCAAAACCAAAGTAAAGCCATGCTAAGGCATTTCTGAAGACAGTGCTTGGCTGGAATCTCGAGGGTAAAGGTCCCGCCCCACCCAGGAGGCTGGGAACAATTAACAGCGGCTTCATGGGAGCTTCATTCAAGAAAGAAGCTGGCGGCTCCAGCCAATCAGGTTGGAGGCGCTGCGCATCCCTGTTCCCTGAGGGCACAGATGAGCCTTGTTTTCAAGAGTCTTTCGTGTTTATCCACTTGGTTCAGGATATTCTTAAAATTTGTAAGTGTCCCCAGCAAGAAGGCAGCTCGGACTTTCTCTTTACCCCTTTGCAAAGCATCTTCCACCACTAGTCCTCTCTCCGTCATCCCCACCCTCGCCCACAGGCCCTGCCAGTTCTCCCTCCCGAGACCGCCCCGTCCGGCTGCGCTTCCCGTCCCCACCCGGCCCTGGCCGCATGCTACCAGGGATGCATTTAAAGATGTTGACCTTTCAGTGCATCCTTATTGTACCTTGGAACCAAATCATAAAAACCCCTTTCCGCGGCCTTGGCGGCCCGAGCCCTGGCCCCTGCCCTGCTCCATCGGCATCGTGTATGCCGTGGCCCTCACCCACTGCCCTTCACGTTTCCCCAGGATTTTGTCTGATTGGATCCAGCCTGAGCACACGTGAAATGGCACATCCCGGCATAGACAGTGATTCGAATCCAGGCTTCAATGCTCAATAGCTGGAGACAGGTTGCCCTGTGAGCCTCAGTTTCCTTATCTGTCCAATGGGCATAGGAAATCCCACCTCTGGCAGTGTATGTTCAGTGAATGCTCAAGTCTCTTTCCCGCTTGGGCTGAAACAAGAACACGTCCTTAGTGTCCTTTAGGCTTTGCGCCCTCAAGGGCATTTTCCCATTCATGATCTTATTAAATGCTGCTGAAATCTGCACATTAGGCAGGGTGGCCGATCTCCTTATCAACCAGGAAGTGGCCTCAGAGAGGGGAAAGCCCTGCTCAAGGTCACAGCAGGAGTAGACAGCAAAGCTGGGACTGCGATGACAGCCACGCTCGCACTTCTCCTGAGGGTGGCGCTGTGGAGGGGCCAGATGAAGACACTGAGGCCCAAAGCCAGCCAGTGACTCAGGGGCCAGACCTCTGCTCTCAGTGCGCCCCAGCCCAGCTGCCTGGCTACGGGGAAATGCTCAGGGATCCCGACGCCCCTGCACCTGAAGGCGGGGGCTCTCCCCTTCTTTTCTCACTACTTTCGCCCTCTCCCTGGTCTTCTCCCCCAGGTGTTTCTGTCACAGGCTTGCCCAGCCTTCTTTTTCCAGCTTTGAGGCCGGCCTGGGATGAGGCCAAGGCAGCCCCGCCCCACTGAGCAGAGTGGGGGTTGGGCCAAGGGTGGGATTTGGCTCCGCTGGAGGGGTGGTCACGGGGGACATAAGCTTCTCCAAACAGCTTTTCCTCAGCCTCCGTGGTCCTGGGCTGGGAGTGCATCTCCGAAGGGGAGCCCAGTTCAGCACCTAGATCCTTCCAGGTGGGGAGCCAGAGGGAGAGGGGTCTTAAGGTCTTTAACTTCTGGAATTTGCATTCTTGCAATAAAGGAGGACCCTGTCACCTGAGAAGCAACAATGTCAAAGGAGGGAGTTTAAGCAGGAAGAGGAGATTTTGCTCTGGGCTTGGGATTTTGACTCCCAGCTGGATGGCTGGTTGTGGTGGATAGGGTAGGGGTGGGAAGGAGGCGGGGAAGGGGAATAGGGAGGGAGGGAGGCCTCTCAAAAAGGTAGCCTAGCTACACAGGGGGGAGCTGGGTGTGAATCCCAGCTCTGCCATTTCCCAGCTGTTCGACCTTGTGAAGTGGCCTCACTTGTCGAAACCTCAACTTCCTCATCAGTATAAAAGCTGGTATATTTCTTCCTTTATTAGGCAAGTATTTTCTGTCTGCCTACCAGATGCTTGCCCCTGGGCCATGGACAAGACGGACAGGAGACAGGATCTCTGCTCTCATGGAGCTTCTATTCCAGGAGAGAGACAAACAAAAAGTGCATCAACAGTCAACAAATAAGGTAGTTTGGATAATGCTAAATGTTAGGTCAAAGCCGAAAGGGAGTGGGGAAGATGAGGCAGACAGAGAAGGGCTTGGCGTGCTTAAAGGATGGACAGCGGCCTCAAATATAACATAGCATGCAGCAAGCAATTGGGAAAGTGGTGTGAGCTGCGGCGAGAAGCAGGCAGGAGGCAAATCCTACAGGGCTTCCGAGGCCATGCTGAAGGGTCTGGAAGGCTTTGGAGAGTTTTAAGTTAAGCAGGGAAATAACATGATTGGATATGTATCTGGAAAGATCACCCCCTTAAAATTACTGAGACTTATTTTCCTCATCTGCTAAAATGGGCATAATAACATATATCTCATGGATTATCAAAAGGATTAAAAGATTTGAAAGCAAAAGCAACAAGCAAATGGATTAACATCTGTGCCCAGTATGTACAACAAATGCCAGCGCCGCCGTGTCAAGACCTTACAGGAGATAGGAAGAAATCTGCTCAGGAGCGAGGGTGGTTCCTAAAGGGTTAATCAAACCTGTCTTGGGAAAAGCAATCTCATGCTGCTAATATAATGGTAAGGGATGCAATTCAGGCTGTTTATTTTTTAGAGATTCAGTACTCCTATTAAGCAATCACTCTGTTTATGTCACTGCTAATTGAAGTAAATTGCTTTCTGCAATCAAATTGGGAAGTTCCCCTTCCGACCATGAAGGGACTTGGACTCCGGTTCCTGATTTCCAGTATTTAGTCTGACTTGAGACTTGCCCTGTAATTAATTGCATACATTTCTCTGATTTCCTTAAACGAGCAGTTAGTTTGCTGTTGGGTCAGCGATGGAGGCATTGATTTTGAAATTGCCCCCTGGGATGGGAAATGTTCCATTTCTCCCCCTTCCTCCCACCAGCCAGAGAAGATTTCCTTCGGGCTCGTGGGGCTGGTGGGGGGAGGGCCTGTGGGCAGATGTCAGAGGTGGAAGTGAGCAGCAGGTGTGCCCACTGCTGGTGGAAAACTCCGGTGTATTAGAACCAAAGCCTGTAAATCAGGCCGGAGGCATTCCTGGGCCACGGGTACAAGCTTCCTTGTGTGAATCATCTGCTCCAGCTTCGCTTTTGTGAGCAGCACAGGAAGAAGTAGGGGGAGGTGGGCAGAGAGCAATAGAACACCCCAATAAGCACCCCGAGAGCCCAGGTCCTCCCGGCCACCCAACTGCCACCACCACACACCTCCCTGTCACGGGCACAGGCCTGGCCAGAGTGGGGATGCCGGGCAGGGAGGTGTCGGGGAAGTTCTCCAGGAGACGATGAGCGAGGCCGAGGGTGGGGCGTGGAGGATGTGGAGGGAAGGGGCGAAGTGTTATCCTAAGGAGCGGGGAACAGTGAGGTTTAAGGCCTGTGGTCCAGCCCCAGGAAGGGTACCCCAGTACCTTCTTCCAGCCCTGGGGTGCAAGGAGGCTGGAGGGGAGGAAGTCTTTGATGCTGGACAGAGCTGTTAGTTTGGGTGCCCTCGGAAAGCCTCCTCTCCACTTTTTGCCAGGTGACCGAGAAAACAGGCAGAAAGTGTCCCCCATCATTCATCCTTGGTGCTGATAAGAAAATGAAGAGCCTGAAGATTTAGTCCCAGGTGAGGTATTTTGGGTGCTTTACCTTGAGGTGTGGAGAGTATCTCTTTAGGGATTAATCCTGTGCCCCTGCAGAAAGAAGGCCCAGCTCAATTGCCACCTCTTCCATGAAGTCCCGCTGGATGCACTCAGCTGGCCTCTGGGCCTCAGTTCCCATGGTGCTGTGCGCCTCTGGGATAATGACGTACTGATATGTGCTACATGGTGGAGAAACCTCAAAAACATGCTGAGTGAAAGAAACCTGACACAAAAGGCCACATATTGTATGATTCCATGTACATGGACTGCCCAGGAAGGGCGACTGTGTAGGGACAGAGAGTAGATTAGTGGTTGCCAGGAGCCGGGCGCGAGAATGAGGATTAACTGTAAACAGGCACAGGGATCTTACCGGGTGTTGGAAACCTTCTCAACTGGATTATGGTGATGGCCGCACAACTCAGTACATTTACTAAAAATTATTATTGTACACTTAAAATGGATATATTTTATGATATATAAATTATACATCAACAAAGTTGTTTTTTTAAAAATTGAGGCTAAGGTTGCATAATTTGTCTGAAGCGATTGCTGCTGATTGGTGAGGCTGGAATTCAAACCCAGGCAGCCTGAGTGCGGAGACTACATTCTTACCCGTTTTGCAACATCTCTTCCCTGAGATAGCTTTGATCTCAGCCCAGCACCGGGAAGCTTGCACAGGCCTGGGATGAGGCTGGGCTTCTTGGAATGTTTTTGAAAAAGGTAACACTTGAGTTGTGTCTTGAAGCCTTACACACAGATTCTCTTCCCCCAGCAAGGCTTCTGGGCTCCCATCTTTGACCCTCACTTCCTTCTAAGAGCTGAATCCGATTGAATCAACAGAAGAGAGGAGAAGATGTCAGCATCTTCTCCCGTGATGAAAATGCATAATCTGGTGACTCCGGGTCTCTGGAGAGGTCTCAGCTGGAGCTGGGGACGGGCCCCACACTGAGGCTCTGGCCGTGCTGACATCCAGGGCTGATCCCCACAGCCAGAGGTGTCCTCTGCGCCTCTCCAAGCTGGCAAGAGGGAAAATGTTCTTCCTCAGGCCTCTTGGGAATTCTTAGCTCGCTGGGGGTTCCTTCCAGAAGCACATTTGAATTAGGGTCAGGAAGGCAGAAGGAAACAAAGGCTTTAAAAAGCATTTTCCAAAACCCTTCCGGTTCGGTCCTCACTGGCTTAGTCACAGTGGTGTACAAAGAGCAGGGTAGTGGGAGCGGTCCCCCCTGGTGCTGGCAATAAGGGGGCGCATTGTCTACGGAGAATGAAAAGTCAAGAATAAAACCGACGTCAAGGACTGCTTGCCATACACCAGCAATTCTAAACAATGTCAGCTATAAAATATTCCTCCCCACTGGGGCAGACTGCTCCTGTGCCCTGTCCTTGGGATGCTACTGTTCGGTCAAGACAATTTCGTGGCAGGGTAACAGAGACTCAATACAAACAGGCTTAAGCCAAAAAGGTAGTGAGTTAAAAGGAACTGGGGTCCCTTATGGAAAAGCCTTAGGGCAGTGCCTCTCTCCTTTCTCCAGGACCCTGTGACACACCTCTGGCTTCTCTGTGTGTCAGCCTCATTGTTCCTCTCTGCACGATGGCTTTCTCAGCTTTATTGAAGTAGCACATTCTCAATTCAAGCAACCAGTAGAGACTGACCTAGCACTTAGTTCCAATTCTGAGTTCCTGGGAGGCAGGATATAATTAGTCCAGTGTGGATCAGGTGACCAATCCTAATGCAATAGCCAGAGGAGAATGTCCCGGACACCAGGGCTTTTAGGGCCCATGGAGGGGGGTTTGTGTGCTGGTGAGACACCCAAAAACAAGTCTACTGTATTTGTTTGGGTATAATTTGAGAGAGGCTGGACAGTTCTTTGTTCAGGACCCCTGGGAACCTGTCTCTTTCTTTATATACTTGTTTCCTTTTGATATATCCTTTTTCACTTAAGTTAGCTGGAGTGGATTTTTATCTCTTGCAACAGGAAAATCCTTGAACAACAACAAAAAAATAGAACATAAGTCAAATGGCAAAAGTGACCACATAAGAAAGGCAAGTGTCCCCAGCGGTGTGTGCTTGTGAGTAGGGAACGGAGGAAGGGTTCACTCTGAATGAGGCCTAAGTCTATGTTTACGCTTCATAGCGGGGTGTTTTCCTTTTCCTTGGAGTGCTTGGAAACTGAGATACGTTATTATACAACTGTGCGGAGAAGATGGAAGCCTCCCCAGAAGGCAGTGGTGTCTCTCGTTCTCCTCTTATCCTGTTCTTTCCCAAGGATTTTCCATTCTCCCATCTAGACAGCTCTTGGTAAGGAATTCCCCAATCGGGACGGCCTTGAGACAGATTCTTCTAATGGCTGGTGAGCCTATCTTCAGACCTTCCCCTGCCCTCTGCCCCGGCTGGGGAGCTGGCTCCCGATTGGCAGGTGCAAGCATAGACTCGGGGACTGCTTGGCTTCAAAGGCCTCTGGAGGAGATGCAGTGGGAGGGGCCAGCATCACCTGCAGAGCATCTGGCCAAAGTGCCGAACCTGGATCTGCTTCATTCTCTACTTCCGGAGATAAGAAATAGAGGCACAAGTTAAGTGACACCGTGAGGACACCGTCTGACAAATCAAGAATATGGAGTGTTCAATGAGAACAGTAGGCGTGGCCTTTTCAAGCAGACGATATCATTTAATAAGAAATTTGGGGGACAGTTGTAGATTAAAAGAGGCTTAAAATTCATAACAACCGCACACAGTGCTCAAACTTTAATTGGTTCCTGGTTCAAATAAAAATTAAACAGATATATTGGCGAATACTAGAGAAATCTGACTCTAAGCTGGTTTGATTGATATTAGAAAATTGACATTAATGTTCTTATGAGAGAATATCATTATTTTGGAAGGTGCATGAGGAAATATTTGCAACTTATTTTACATTTTTCCCAAATAAAAATTTACATATTTAACTCAACAACAAAACAAACAACCCAATTCAAAAATGGGCAAAGGACTTGAATAGACAACTCCCCCAAAAAGATAAACAAATGGCCAATCAGCACATGGAAAGATGCTCTACATCACTAATCATTAGGGAAATGCAAATCAAAACTACAATGAGATATCACCTCATACCCATTAGGATGGCTGTTATCACAAAAAACCAAAATAACCAGTATTGGTGAGGATGTGCAGAAATTAGAACCCTTGTACACTGTTGGTAAGAGTGCAAAATAGTGCAGCCGCTATGGGAAACAGTATGGAGTTTCCTCAAAAAGTTAAAAATAGAATTACCATGTGATCCACCAATATTATGCTAAGTGAAATAAGGCAATCACTGTAAGATACATACTGTACGATTCCACTTACGGTACCTAGAGTAGCGAAAATCGTGGAGACAGAAAGCAGAGTGGTGTTGCCAGGGGTTGAGGGGAGGGAAGAATGGGGAGTGATTGTTTGATGGGGACAGAGTTTCAGTTTTATAAGATGAAGAGTTACGGAGATGGATGGTGGTGACGGTGGCAAAACACTGTGAATGTATTTAATATCACTGAATCATACTTGAAAATGATTAAGATGATAAATTTTATGATGTGTATTTTAACACAATACAAAAATTGAAAAAATACAGGAAGAATAAACCAGGAAAAAATCTACATATTTATATAGAGATAAAAGCAAATATGAAACAATTATCGAATCTAAGTAGTTGGTATAAGAATGTTCATTGTTTCATTCCTTCAACTTTTCTCTATGGTTAAAATTTTCATAATGGGCCGGGCGCGGTGGCTCACACCTGTAATCCTAGCACTCTGGGAGGCGGAGGCGGGCGGATTGTTAGAGCTCAGGAGTTCGAGACCAGCCTGAGCAAGAGCGAGACCCCGTCTCTACTAAAAATACAAAGAAATTAATCGGATAACTAAAAATATATAGAAAAAATTAGCCGGGCATGGTGGCACATGCCTGTAGTCCCAGCTACTT
>CAUYSK010015834.1:0-17521 GCA_963575035.1 Avahi laniger | reverse complement strand
TGCTCATCCCTCCCTTTAGTGTTCCCCTTGTCCTTTAGTCGTAGATTTGCCCCCTCATCCCCCTAATCCCTGGAGAGTGTTTCTGCCATGTGATTACCCTAGTGTTGATCAGTTAGTACCAATTTGATGGCGAGTACAAATGGATCCCGTTCTTCTGCTCTTGTGGTGCCTCACTTTGGATGATGGGCCTAAATCTAGTCCAGGAAATTATAAGAGGTACTAGATCATCGTCATTTCTTATGATTGAGTAATATTCCATTGTAAACATATACCAAATTTTAGTAATCCACTCATGGATTGATGGGCACTTGAGTTGTTTCCACATTCTTGCAATAGTGAATAGTGCTGCCATGAACATTCGAGTGCAGATGTCTTTATAGTAGAATGTTTTGTGCTCTTTTGGGTAGATGCCTAATAGCGCCTTTAATGTTCTCGTCTATCCTTATGCAGTCTTTCCTCCAAGGCCAGTTGTGAAATTCTTCCTCACTGTTGTAACAGAGGAGTCGCCCCTCCTCCCATAGATATGGGAGCATAAAATTGAGAGTGGAAAATATGTAACAGAAGAAAGGGCCTAAAGAAAAAAAAAGATTTTCTGTCTCTTTAAAACTTCCCCCCTCTTTTTGGGACCAGCAGCCTGGCCTGCACGCCTGAAACAAGTTAAATCCTTTGTTAAAAGATAACTCAGCCATCGTTGGCAGCACAGTTCACAGGCTTTCTCTTTGGCAAAGACGGGCCAATTAGAATAGTTAACAACAATAACCTGGAACAGAGGGGCCCTCCCTTTAAAAGCTCTGTATTTCTGCTTATGTTCTGGAAATTTGGATTTTGATATGAGAAGGTATGCCATTTTTCCTCTTTTGCCGACAAAGTAATAAAAATTCTCTGGGAGATTGAGGCAGTAGGATTGCTTGAGCCCAGGAGTCTGAGGTTGCTGTGAGCTAGGCTGATGCCATGGCACCCACTCTAGCCAGGGCAACAGAGTGAGACTCTGTCTCAAAAAGAAAAAAATTGTCTTTCCTCTTCCCCAAAACACTTGTCTTCCTTCTTCTGATGTGACCTTGAGGACACTGAGTTTTCAGCAACACTGTTTCAAGCCATTTTGATCTCTTCCTTCTGTAAATTCCAATGACATTTTTTTGTTTGAATAATTCATTAAGAAATTTTATATTTTATTATTTAGGCTTTATTAGAAAATACATTTTCTTCAGCCCTCATACCCCAATTCATAAAATCCCTTTCTGCTGGCCGTTTTAAACAGAACATAACATAAACATTTTCAAGTCTTGTGCATACAGGTCTTCTCCGAAGGACAAATTCTAAGACACAATTACTAAAAGGTAGTCTTAGATGATTTATTTGTCAGTTTTGGACTATCTCTGCCTCAGGGAGTTTCCTTTCTGATTCCTCAACATCATCCAGGAGAGTATTCTTGTCTTTTTCTCTCTTTTTTTTAAATGGGCAAAAACTAAATACTACCATTCCTTTTTTCCTTGACAAATGAGATACATTATATAATATTACATAGGATTTATGAGCAGCCAAATGAGAAATTGACAACAATAATGAAAAACTTTAAACAGGATACAGCCATTCAATTTACACATTTTACATTTGAATTTCATCAAAATTTATAAAACATATAGAAATGGGAGCTCTTATTGAAGCTAGATACTCTAGATCTCCTACTTTTTTCCTGATATTACTGAAAACATTTCATCGGACTTTAGGTCTTTGAGAAATTCTGTTTGAAAAACCACAGAATCATGATAGTTATCAAATTTCATGGCGCATAGAATTACTGAAAATTGCTTGAAAATAAAAATTCTGCTGCAGGGTATCCCGAGACCAAGAGAGGAGGGAAATATCGGGCCAGATCTTAAGTGTTGAGGAAAATTATGAGAACTTTTATTCTTAAAATTTATGGTTCAGCTCATCCTGTGTGGGGGGGGGAAATGTTTTAAAGTTAGTATTTGACTAGATGAAAGGAAAAGTAGACAGCTGCAAAAATCACTAATTAGTTAAATTAGACTCTTCAAATGGTTAGCAAGTTCAACTTTAACTCTGCCAAATAGAGCCTATTTCTCATTTTGAGTTCCGGGGATTGTACAATACCATCTTTTCTAACACTAAAGGAATTACTTTGAAAATATAATTAAGACATCTAAAGAAGAAAAAAAAAAACATTCTTTATTCTTTTTCCTGTCTCCCTTTCTGTGCTTTTAAAAAAAATATTGTTGACAGTTGGCTTGCCATCTGTTCCAGCAGGGCAAAAGTATAAAAAGTTGGTGATAATTTTCAATGGAAGGAGTTGATTATAGATAACATATTATTTTCTGAAAATATGTCTGTTAATGCCTTATTAAAAAATTAATCAAGAAAACAACTGGTCTGAAAAAAAAAAACCTCTCAAGAATAGAGAACGCATGTTTATTTCTTCCCAAGGTATTCAAAATTGTGTTTTTCAGGTTAAAGCTCCTTCAACTTTAACATAAGGTTGGGAAAAGGGGAAGGGTAATGGAGTGGGGAACATCTAACTTTCCAATCCTACATTGCTGACTGCATAAGCTAAGCCCTAATTATCCATTATTATTGTGATAATAAATATTATTATAATATGGCACAGCGACAAAAGCAAGCCATTGTGGGATAAGTTCTTTGGGCTACTAAATGAAAAATGTAAAATGTACTGAAATTGAAACTGTCTTTACAAATTAATAAAGCTGTGCAAGGTGAACTGTGGTAAGGGCCTAGTTAAAAATAATAATAATAATTAGACACTGTCCCCCTATTTGAGTCTCTGTAATTGCCACTCTGCAGCCACATAGCTGATGGTCATAAGGATTCTTAGCTTTCTCCATTGATAACATCACCTTTCTGAAATATAGGGGTAGTTTCTCAGATATTTTCCAGGTCCCACATTCCAGGGGAACAGCTAACCCACCCAGACCAGCAGCCCATACTGAGGAACTGACTCAATTGATTTTGTGACCCCCACCCAAGAACCTGGTCAGCAAAGAAGACAATTTCTACAACCCTATGGTTTTGTCCTGAACCCAGCGAATTAGCAGACTCAATTTCCTACACCAAACTGTCTCTAAAAACTGGGTCTCCCAAATTCTAGGGGAGGTGGATTTGAGAAATTTCCTGTTTCCTCACTTAGCACTATGAGAGTTAAACTCTTTTTCTGCTGCAAAACCTGCTGTCTAAGTGCATTGGCTTCCTCTCGGGCAGTGGACAAATGAACCCGGTTGGATGGCAACAAAATTCCCCCCAATATCTTTCTGTGACTAGCAGCAACACCATTTATTTTGAGCCACCCCCTAAAAAATTGTGTAATAAATACACAGTAGTACACTTTCTAGATCTGCTTTCTCATCTGCAAAATGGGAATAACCATATGTACTTTACTGTTCTCGGCACAGTGTCTTCATTCTGTAAGAAGAGGAGAGAGCCCCAAGAACCTAGTGAATCAACCTGACTGACAATTTCCGTCAATCCTTAGGAAGATGATTTCTTATCTTCTGTCCTAGACTATGATGCCAGAGGGTCCACAAATTCATATGATGGGATTCTGGTCAACTGGCAAATCACATCAGGGTGGAACTTATTGAAATATGTCACAACAAAACAGACACTGAGAAGACGCTCAATAGCTATTAATACTCAGCCCCTACCCCCACCCATTTCTTCCCATAATTAACTATCAACTCTACATCTTAGGCTATTTAAGATCATGTTAGTATAAAGTTATTGGCATGACAGGACTTTGAAAAAAAATCCATTTTTACTGCCAAGTCATCCCAGAGGGATGCAATTGTCTAATTTGTCACGTCACGTATAACTTATCCAGTAACAACTTTCTCACTTCCTAGATAAATTTTAAAACCATAGTCTATAAGCAGAATTCTTCACATATGAGTGAAAGTGTGTTTCTGCTTATTCTGTTATCACTGCTGACAGTGGAGAATTTGCACTGTAGGTCTCCAAGCAAGAATTTCAAAGTGAATCCCTTGACCTTAGTTAATTATAAAATAAGTACTTCTGTTCTTTTAAGTGCCCTCCTGGCCAGCAGGCATCGTGCAGGTGGGAAATCACACCCCCAAGAGCCTCTGCTGTGTCTCTGGGAGGTCTCCACTTGTGTGAAGAACATTATTACTTTACCCTCCAAGATGCTTCTCTCCAGAATGAATAAACTCAATTTCTTTCATCTTTCCTCTTGGGCTTTCTTTTTTATGCCTCTTGGGCTTTCTTTTTCACGCCTTTGTCATTTTCTTTTTGTATGAGAAATCCAGAAATGAAAGTAACAGTCTCTACCTGAACAAAGCTAAATGTCATAAAGGTACAATTAATATATCCTATCTATGTCTCAATGCTAGTAGGAAAAATAATTTTAAAATGTTATTTCTCTTTCTTTCAGAACATTTAAAGTCAGAAAATTTTGTGTATATTTGTATTTATAATATTAAATAGTATTTTTTTCCCTAACCAAAAAGTTGCACTTGTTAGGTTGTTGAACTGTTGTAGTGAATGCTCTTGAAGGAAGAGTGAGATGATTTAATTTCCATTTTTGTTGACCTTCTGTGTGTAATCTAATGGTTTATTTACTGAACAAAAATAGATCAGAGACGGTTAGTCCTCATTAAAGTATGTTAGCTCAGCAAAAGTATAATAATATTTTTTTTAGAAACCTGGTAACAATAGAAGTAAGGAGAAGAAATCAAAATTTATTAGCCTATTAATGTGCTAACGCTCCCTAAAGAAGACAAAGTAAACTCCTCTGCCCAACCAAAGTTCAATGTTAACTTGAATCTCCTATATTTATATATCTCCCCTGGTACCTACAAAGACCTTGAGAGACTTGGAGGGATGATTTGTGTGTGATTACATAAAATAAAGTCTAATAACACTCTACGTCTTACTTCCAACCCTGTGTAACCAAGACATGATGTGAGGATAAACTTCAAATTGTTTTCCTACTGATTATTCCACCCTCACAGAATTGCTGCCTTCATATTGCTATAGCTCCATTCCACACCAATATTTTTACCTGCATTCAAATGGCTTACATGATAACTTAAAGGTTTTATAGACATAGATATAAAGATATAGGGAAAAGTCCTGAAGGGCATATACTAACTTTTAACAATGGTCTCCTTGGAAAAGAGGAGAAAAATGTGGAACATGTGAGTTGGAGAAAGAGAATGGTGGTCGTGTCTGATTAAAGGGAAAATTTTAAGTTTTAGTTTAAATATTTCAATATTGTTTGAATTCTTTTATTGTGAGACTATATCAAGTCATCATTTTTATAATGTTAAGCCATAATTTTTGAAAAACTTTAAAAATCTTTAATATTAATAGTTAAAAAAACTCCATGAAGTGATTAAAGTTTTTAGTTGAACAGCAGTATTCTATTAATCCTAGATGTTTATATTTGTCATCTTTTTCTAGTACACTTTTAGGAAAGTTGAAAAAACAGAAAAAGAAAGGTATATTGGATGTACCTGCATTTCTCAAAATGTCCAATATTAAGAATCACATTCCTGGAAGTAGCAGAAAAGAAAATCATCGTATATCTCGGGTCAATTTGATCCCCAGAAAGAAAATAATAAAAGGTCTGTCCACATCATTTGATTATTTGATCTATTTGCATTAGCAAGTGGCTTAATTTCAAGACCAGGTCTGTCAAAATCACATTTTCCATCTCATGGTATGTAGCTTTCTTTTTTTAGAAAATGTTATTAGTGCATATCTTAAAATGTTGCTGAATAAAAATGAATTTTTTTACTATTTCCACACCATTTAACTGAGAGATATGCCAATATGCTATTGAAGCAATAAACAAATTGCAGCCTTTAACTCATAATGTTCCCTACCTCGAAGCTCACCCAGCAGGTGCTCCGTAGAACACTGATGACATCCAATGGCCAAATAAATGATTTGCAGGGTTTTAGCAGATCCGTAACAGGGCCTTCCCTCAGGTGGTATCCCTCTTGGTACCACCCAGGTATGCTATCTTCTCCATGAGGAGAGAATTAAGTACAATCTCCTTATATGAAGACAGGCATGAAGAAACCAGAAAAAAACAGAGTGGAAAATGGAGACAGTAGTCTTCTTTGAGTTATCGTGCAGGGCCAACCTTACGGGGAGAGAATGTCTTCAGTGACACCTCATGGGAAATCTTATTTAGGTAGATGTTCCTATGCTTTGGTTGTGTTTGATTTGAATACTGCTTTAGATTATAAGGTTTTTGAAGTCAGAGGATACCATACCACAGGTTACAAATATTTGGGGAAAATGAAAGATTATTGTAATAAATTCCAAAGACATTATTCTGAAAAACCCCATTTTGCGGGTTGGATGGGTTCTGTTCCTTGGTTTTGTTAAAGGCACACCATGTACACATCGTTTCCTGATAAGACAGTTATTAATCTACAGGATGACTGTGATTGTATCAATTTCTTCTTGGTTAATAGCTTGCTTTATTGCTATTAATTCAAAGGTGGCTTGTGACAAGAATGAAGAATGGATTGAGAGCGAATTAAGAATAAAGAAAGGGGGGGTGCTTTATGTAGTTCCCCTGCACCTGTTCTGTGCATATGTTGTGTACCTCTGCCTTTTGCTTACACTGATCCTCGTAACTGAACTCACATTCTCTCTAATTACACTCATACTGAGCCATCATTCAATATTTTTAATATAGCCTTTTCTAATCATGCTATTTGGAATTATGCATCCTTTCCTAGGTTGATGGACAGCATTGTTTTGTACTTCCCATTAGCCTTTGTCACATTTTACCCTGTGTGTGTGTGTGTGTGTGTATGTGTGTGTGTGTGTATGTGTGTACACACACAAAATTTTGTATATGTAATATTTTTTCCTTTATGTATCTATCTTCAGCTCTCAGTTTTGATATTCTTATAAATAGGAACCAGATGTTATCCAGGCCTGAGCCTCCCACAGTAATAACAGGTGCCTGGTATTCATTTGGCGCTCAATTCATGTTTGTTTAATTAATGTCATCATATTATTACATAGTCTTGTCTATTTTCAGTTGCCATCTTCTAATATCTATCAGCAGAACTTAACACAGTTAATCATTTCTCCTCGTTTGGAACACTTTCTTCATTTGACTTTCAGGACAGCACAATTTCTCATTTTCTGTTTCTGGCCATTTTATTTATTATTATCCAGTTTCCGCTCATTTCCACAGCTGCCATAGATGGAGAACTAAAAATTCAATATTTTCTATTGTGGGAATGCGGGCAACTTCCCCTTTCCCCTGAAAGTTCGCTGAAAGACCAACTCAAAATTAAGGCAGATTAGTAAGGGAAAGAGGTTTATTCACTGGGCACGGAGAGAATCACAGAGTGATTATCCAATATTCCAGTGCGATCCAGATATTTTTATACCCTCCTTTTAGAGGGGAGGGGGAGATGAGGAATACAGGTAATTCTGTTCACAGGCAATAAATGGTTGCCAGGGAGATGAATGGATGAGGGAAACAGATTGACTTGTAAATGATTCTCTTTGCAAATTAAATTAACCTGGAGAGACAGGTATTATGTTTAAAATGATTTGGCCAGCTCTGGTTGCACTCTTGATTTTCTTTCCTGCAATACAGTGAGATAACAGGGAGGGAGGGAAGTTCATTGTTCTTTTGATGGGTGCATCTGGTTATGCAGATAGAGGGAAAGCCCTTTCCAAGGGCCTGTTGATCTCTAAGGACTTTTAATCCAAAAATACTCTTTATAGCAAGGTGTCATATTTTGGGTTGAAATTTCCAGAGCTCCGTCATTATCTACATTCAGTTCTTTGGAAATCTCATTCTATCGCATGGTATTAAATTACATCTATATTCGAATGAATCTCAAAATTGTATTTCTAGCTCAAATCTTATCTCAAATTCCAGAGATTCCTGACCTAATTTTCTTTTTGTCACCTTGAAACATTCTCTTACTGTCTTTTTCAAAGTAGTCACTGGCAGTTCTACCTTTCAGATTTCTATGCCAGGAACCTCCCAATGATCCTTGCCTCCCACATTTCATTCACAGTGAACAGTGATCCATCATCGAATCCTGTCAGCTTGCCTCTTTTTTCATCTGACTTAAACATCAAAATGTCTAACATGGATTATTGAAATAATCCCCCAATTTGTCTTTCTGCTCCTGTCCTTGTCCCTAGTCAGGCTATTCTTAGCACAGCAGTTAGAATAATCCTTTTAAAACATTAACCAGATTAGGTAACTCTTCAGGTGAAAATCCTTTAGTGAATTTTTTTTCTTAATCAAGAAAAATGTCAAACATCTAGAAGACCTTGTACAGTCTGATCTCAGACCTCAGTTCCTACCATTCTTCTCATTCACTCCCCCTCCAACTATATTGGCTTCTGTTCCAAGCAAACACCTACCTCAGGGCTTTTTCATTGCTTTTTCCATTTTCCTACACTGATCTTCTCTCAGATGTGATAAGGAAAACCCTTATCTATTACTTGGCACATCAGCCAACTGAGACTTCCACCCCTCACAGAAGACCCACCTCACAGAAGACCCACATCAGCATAATACTAACCTATTGCCCGGTGCATCAATTACCCTATTACCTGGTGCATCAGCATAATATTAACATATTACCTGACACATCAACTAACCTGTTACCTGGCAGGCATAAGCCACCTGATACACCACCCCTCGAACCACCCCAACTTCATAAAAGTGGGAAAAATCGGGTAGACGGGGCTCAGAATTTGGTAGTGAGACCCCTCTGAGCTCACCAGTGAATAAACTTTGATTCTTCGACTCTCCGTGTGCCGCTAGGTTTGACCTCGGAACCACCCGCTGTAACACGTGCTGTAACAGATGGACATAAAGTCTTTCCTTTTCCATTTTTGTCCTGCTTTCTAGATATCATCACCTAAAATATATGTTAGTGACTCCCTCTCCCTGATACCACACAAAGATAGGCGTTTTTGTTGGCATTGCCTTATTTATTGCAAACTAATATTGATATTGATTATTCTTAGCACCTAGAATAGTATGTGACAAACAGAAAGCACTCAATGAGTACTTCTTGGATGCATGAATAAGTGAATAAATAAATTAAACAACATAATTACTCAATTCCTCCTTATGTTCCTAATGCTAGGTATTAGGAGAGAAATAATCTGCACTGTTCTCCAAATATGCTCAAACAACTATGTTGAAAGATAGGGACTAAATGCATATGGCTATTTGCAATGTAAAGTAAAGAGTTTCTTTTTAAAATGTTAGGGCAAATCAATCCACAGAAGACAGTTGAAATATATAACGGATAATATGGTTATACACATTGATGTTATAAGTGTATATTTTCCAACATGGGGAAGTGCTGAGATATTATTTGTTCAGGGCAAAACAGTAATTATAAAAAGGTTATGTATAGCCAGTTTCCTTTGAGGAATGGAGTGGGAAGGAGGTAGGAAATAAAATGTTTGAGGAATATAAGCCAACATGTGTTCGGAAGTTATTTCTGGGTGGTACAGTCATTTTCTTACTCTTCCTACCCCCCACCAATAGTTCATGCTGTTTGCAACTAAGCTATGTCACTCAGAAAGAAATGGAAAAATAAAAGCTTGATACCGAAAGGATCATGACATCGTCCTGTGCAGACTATTGTTTTCCTTCTTTAAGCAATATTCAAGGGGATAGTTATTTGAACATGGCTTTATTCTTAAAATAAATTGAGACTAGACTAATTTTCCTTCCTTT
Source organism: Avahi laniger (assembly GCA_963575035.1). Taxonomy (NCBI): domain Eukaryota; kingdom Metazoa; phylum Chordata; class Mammalia; order Primates; family Indriidae; genus Avahi; species Avahi laniger. The sequence continues at coordinate 7,779 of CAUYSK010015834.1, read as the reverse complement.
AGAATTCATGTTAGAATTTCACCTTATCCTACCTACACATTTTCTTCTGCTTTCTGCTTTCAGTGGAAAGGGTCAGAATTTGATACACATTTCTTTAGGGATCTGAGAGTTAAGAACTTCACTCTTTATCTAATTCATTGTTGTGGGAATGGTTGCATTAGGTAGATAGCAAGGGATTCCAGGTCTCCTAGGGATGAAAGTGGGTGCCTTGCCTTGGTGTAATTGTCCCACCTGGGAAGGAGGGCAAGGGTGGGCCCCAGGCCCCCATCTTCATCCGGCTCTCCTTAATCCTGTCCCCAGCGACTGTCATAGCTAGGGTAGGAAGGAACACCCTACAGATCTGACAATTGGAAATTAGTGTGCCAACTGCAAAAGAATGCAGAGGACTCTCTAGCCCACGGGCCAAGCAGCATAGGTAGCATAGAGTCTGGAAAGTGACCTAGAACAGCCAGCTTTCAGAGAGGCTCACGGGAGATCTGCACGTGCAGTAAGACTCAGGTCATATAACTCTGAATGGTCCAGTCAAAGTGGTTCTATGGTGACATTTGAACCATGAGGAGGTCCCTATCCAGACACCATAAAACAAGACTGAAACCATAACCAAGCTGATTTTTGCTCTCTCTTTGCTGTGACAATGGGTCCAGTCACGATCTGTGGTGTATGTATCTTGCTCTGTAAACCTATATCTTGCTCTTGCCCTATAATCATGTATTTCTCTCCTCAGTAAACCTCATTTTCATGCTTGCCTTACTTTGGTGCATCTGGTCATTCTTCAGCCATGAGTGTGCCATGCCAAGAGCCAACATTTCAGACCCTGAAACCTGACAGTTGTGTTTCTTGTCAGTTCCATAGTTCCCCCCACTGCAAAAAAAAAAAAAAAACACTCCCTAAAACCAGACAAAATACTAATAGCCTCTGAAAAACACATTTTTTTAACCTCAGTATTTGTTAAGGCAGAGCCTGATTGTCCCAGAGAAATAATAAATAATTTTGAGAATGAAGTTTGCTTAAATAAACAACTACTGTCTGCTCCCTTCAAACAAGTAGATTTGTTTACAACTCACTTTTCGATATAAAACAATGTGAAGTTGAAGTTTTCACTGCGTGTACTTAATTGTGATTACCTAGCATGAATCTTTTATTAACTAATGAGCATTTCTGGGTGACATATTTTTTTTCCCTCTTCAGCACTTCTCTATAAAATTTACTTTCATTTCTTCTCCTTTATTTTTTTGCCCTTTCCATCAGAATTTTAATATCTTATTTTGATAGCAATATGAAATCATTTTTTAAATGATTTTACTTACCTGTATACATTTTTGTTTTTCTTGAGGACTGGAGTACTTGGTTCACTTTGCTGTTCATCACTTGTGTCTGTTTGGTCTGGTTAGTTAAGTAATAAAGAAGACCAAAATATCAGAGGCTTAAAATAAAGAATTATTTTTTTATAGATATGTATATATGTGTGTGTGTGTGTGTGTGTGTGTGTGTGTGTGTGTGTAATCATCTTAACTCTGCTACAAATTGTCTTTACTCCATACCTAAACTGATGGAACAGTCCTTATCTGGAACATGGTTGAACCTGTGGGTAGAGGGAACATGGTAAACCACACAAACTGGTTTTTAAAATTTCTGCATGGAAATGACACATATCACTGGGGTTCACATTCTATTGCCAAAGTAAGTGAAATGACCACTACCAAGTTCAACAAAATGGGGATGTATAATAGGGTCACAGGGAGAAACAACAAATTTTAATTGTTTTATACCTACCTTTCCATTTTATCCCGAGTCTATCACAGATAGACGATAGATAGATAGATAGATATCGGCATATTTTTTCAAAGATAGAATTTTTTATGTGAGCAGAGGAGTATATCTGAGCACTAAAATAGATGAACAAAACAAAGGAGAAGTTAAGGTATAGGAAAAGTGAGTTGAGGAAGAAGTGGAAGGGAAGGTAAATCAAAGAGGGGGTGAGTTTGAAGTAGGATCTTTAAGGGGAATCACCAAATCATAATATAAAGGGTCATGTGCAAAGGCAAGGAAAGGAATGCATGAAAAGGAGACCAAGAGTAGAGAGGGCTTCAGAGTAAGTGACTCCTTAGGTCATGAAAATTAGATGAGTGAGGTGGTTGATAAGGAAATGAGACTTGCAAGGTTAGTAGTAAAATTTCATATACAAAGAAAATGAAACAACAATCTTTCATTTATTGAGTTAGTACTATTTTAAGAATAACACCATCATGTAGGCAGCTAATCCTAGTTGAGTCTGGACAGTGGAGTTAAGGTTTTCATTCAGCAGTCTAATGCTTTCCAGCATGTCGTGTACGTGTGTGCATGTACATACTTCTGCATGTGTGGTATGTATTTATTTATATGGAATGTTGTGGTACATAACTACCACCAAGTAACAGATGTAGCTATAAAAATAGTGTATCTGCCCAAGTTAAGAGTTTCAAGAAACAAAAACTAACTTTGAATGAATTTAAACTTAAAATGAGATTATTATGAATATGCTGGGCAGCTCAAATTAATGGGAGGGCTGAAAAATCAGGTTTGAAACAAAGCATCTGTTAGATGAAAAGGCCAAAACCATGTCTCAAACCTGGTTTGATGTGGAAAATTCTTCTGCCCTCATAACATCCACTAGAAAGAGCAACCACTAGGCCTTTGGTTCTTGCCGCATTTAGCTCCAAAAAAAAAAAAAAAAAAGACCAACAAGCAGTTTTTCCCATATCAAATGAGACTCTGAAAGTCTGGAAGCCCCAAATATGGAAAGGAGTTTACATGCTGAATAGTAAAAATAAATGGAAATTCCCATACAAATAGAAAGAAAAGTGAGGGCTAATGTGAAGAGGAAAAAAAATTAGAAAAATAAGTGATATTGAGAGATGGCAAGAGAAGAAACGAAATTGAGTTTGGGAGTGTTTGTGCCAGGGGGAAGGAAGATGGACACAGCTGGGTGGAAGCAAAGTGTGACCTTCGGAGCTGGATGGAAGAGAATTTAAAACCTTGCATTGATATATACTAGCTGCATGATCTTAGTCAAGTTGGTTCAGAAACCTCAGTAAACCGGAGATAATATTACATGAAGATCAAATAAGGCAGAACCGTGTAAAGGGCCCATTGTGCTGTGTAGGACATGGCAGGTGCTCAAAAAACATTATCTAGCTCCCTATTCCCCACAACACCTTGGGTTGACAAAAATAAGGAAAGTCAGTAGAAAGATTTCCATGTTGTTTAAGCATCTAATGTCGTGAATTCCTCAGAAGACGATGATTGGGAAAGAAACCATAAAAGTATAAACAAAATTTAGAGGTAAGTTTTGCTATTGAAAGAGATAGAACATTTTCTGGGACAGGGCTAGATCACATTGTGACCTCTAGCTGGTTCTGGTTTTCTCTCAGTTGAAGTGCTAAAGACAGATTGTTCCTAGAACAAAGTTAGTGAGCAAATCCTTCAGGTTATAATCCCTGGACTTTCTTCTGTTTCACCACCATTGCTTTCCAAATAGATCCAAATATCCATCCAGTCCCAACTTCATCCTTTTTTTGAATCCTTTCCAGAAGGAAAAAAATAAAAAACAGCCACTCTATAGGTAATTCAAGTTAAACAGCATCAAGAGCCATAAAAGGTCCTATCAAGGGCCCAAATTCCAATATCTTGATAAATGTGAGCATTGTCCACAGGCAAGACAATAGAAAGCAGCAAGGACTGAAGATTGACTTCTGTCCTAAAGCTATTTCAATATAAATTATTTTGAAATCCAGCCAAAGTAAAATATAAATGAGGGCAGATAACTTCCAGGTTGCAGATCCCTGGCCTATATTAGGGGTCTCTTATCTTCTGTCCCTCCACTTGCCTGTGGCCCAAGGTAAAGGCCTCCTGGCATCAATTTAAACAGATCTATATTTCGTCTATCATTTAACTGAGGTTGCAGAAGATACTACTTGAAAGCAAGGTTCTATAGCTAACAAGGAAGTCTAGATTGTGACACTCTCATGGGTGGACTTTCAAGATTCTTTCATACAACTGTTAGGCCTGATGGAACTCAGGAAATTTCACCCCAAAATATGACTCCTTGGTATAAAGGATATTTTGAATGGCAGGCCCCTCAAGATTGATGATGCATTGGAGGGGGCTTTCCTTCTATCTGCATAAACCAGACTGACCTGATCAAAAGATTAACGGGGCAACTGACTTCCCTTCTTCTCCCTGTTATCTCAATATATTGCAGGAAAGAAGAGCAAGAATGCAACCTGTCCTAGCCCAAATCATTCAAAACATAATACCTCTCTATCAAGTTAATTTACAAGTCAATCTGTTTCCCCATCCATTCATCCTCCCTAGCACCCCCTTATCCACCTATACTCCTCATTTTCCTACCTCCCCTCTAAAAGATGGGTATAAAAATATCTGTACTTCATTGGGATATTGGATAATCACTATGTGATTCTCCCCATGTGCATGATATTGCTAAATAAGTCTTTCTCTTATTAATCTGCCTTAATTATGAGTTGACCTTTCTGTGAACTTTCGAGGGAAAGGGCAAGTTTTCTCTCAACCCTGCATACCTGAAGACCCACTTTACTATTCTCAAAGCACTTCCAGCTATACTTTTTCATATGATCGTTTCAAAAAACTAGTGAGGGAGGTTAGCACTTTGGTATCTGTGATCAAGAATATGGGTACTTATCATTTTGATTCAATAGAATAAAATTATATATATATGTATATAAATCTGAAAGGAGAGACTAATATTTTCTTCATAATCAGTGGTTTCTACTAATGGGTCTATTATTCCTGGAAAAGAATGGATTCGAGAACAGGACAACGAAATCTGAAATGAGAGTGTTTTGGAGACGTGAAACCTCAACGAGGCTAAGCAGTCACTACATTCCTGGTTAGTGAAAACCACTGGAATTCTGTTCTCACTAAACTGTACTCTGCAGTTTAAGTGTGTTCTGACAAATAGAGGTGCTTCCATGGCTCTTCTGCTTCCCACCATTCTTATCGGATCTCCCAACACATCTGAGAAGATTTGTGGGATCTGATATTAAAGGAGGTAATGATAAACCACGAATCTGTGTTTTCTTCTTATATCTTGATGTATTGGGGGAAAAAAGGTCTCTAGAATTGGCCATTTCATTGCCAAGTGTGCCAGTTATTTAAAAGTGTCATTTATATACAAACCCTGCAGCTACATTAGTGCAGCTGGATCTTATTTTAATCCATTTATTCATTTTTTCAACTAACATTCAGTGACTACTTAAGACATCTACCTTTACAGCAGGTGTTCTGAATTAGTAGGAGAATTGGGACCATCCAAACAATCCCAGCAAATATGGACAACACACGCCACAAAGCATTGGATGATGGGTAGTTCAAATATGTCACGACCTTCTGTAATAATTTAATATCCAACACTAACTCCTATTCTGGTTCACAAAGTGTAGAGATCACAGGTTTTTGCTCTTAAGAAACACCTCTATATTAGAAAGATACATCTGTTACTTTTTGTAGGCTTACTTCAGCATACACACACACATACACTGGAATCTTTCTGCTTATGACATTTTCAGTCATAATCATATGGAGTTAATTTGTTATCTCCCTCTGCCCTAATTTTCTCACTATCTGATGTGGCTAAGATCAGCTACTTTATGGAATTTTTATGAGAAATAGGATAAGGTATGTAAAACATCTAGCATGATGGCTAGCATGAAATAACTAACTACTTGGTAATGCTTGGTGTAGGGATGTTGGTGGTGATGATGACTCTGATGCAGATGACAACAATGCTGTCAGGTAAATAGAATCTCCAGCTTTTTTCCTGGACAAAGGTTCCCTGCTTTGGTGTTGTCTCCAGCAGTTGCTGCACCTGGGAAGAAGGATAAGGTCAGGCACTCTATTTTAGTGTTGCCCCACCCTTAATCCTATCCTGAGCAACTGTTTCACCTGGGGAAGGAGGGAATGCTTTATCAATCTGAGAATTCCCCAGCCCAGGCATGATAGGATTTAGAAAGCAATTTAGAGTACCCTAAAGGTTACGGTTATGCCATTAGCTTGAATCTGCATTGTGGTTCACTCCCCTCCCACAAGGTGGGCTTCAGAGTGGGAGCTTGTATACACAGATGGAATTTTGAGAACACCTGTTGATCATTTGATAATGTCCCACACCTCCTGAGAGCCCACCCCCCAACCAGGCTAATAAAAAGGAAATAATCTGAGAATTCAAGAAGAGAATGAGTGAGTGAGTGAGTTGGTTGGTTGGTCGGTTGGTCGGTCTGTCTGTCTCTATCCACTAGCAGAGACAGACCTGTTTTGTTCTACAATAAAGAGCTGCTCCTGTGAAACTGCATCCTACCTGGGGTTCTGCTGTCATATAGGCCCTGCTGGTGACTTTTTCTAAGATAATCTGGACTTGACACTTTGGTGTGTCTGGTCATTCTTCGGCTAAGAGCACACCAAGAACAAGGACAGACTGTCACTCCAATGATACTGCTATTATATATATATATATATATTTTTTTTTTTTTTTTGAGGAAGAGTCTCATTCTGTTGCCCAGGCTAGAGTGCCGTGGCATCAGCCTAGCTCACAGCAACTTCAAACTCCTGGGCTCAAGCAATCCTATTGCCTCAGCCTCTCAAGTAGCTGGGACTGCAAGCATGTGCCACCATGCCCGGCTAATTTTTCCTATATATTTTTAGTTGTCCAGATAATTTCTTTCTATTTTTTTAGTAGAGACGGAGTCTCACTCTTGCTCAGGCTGGTCTTGAACTCTTGAGCTCAAACAATCCGCCCGTCTCAGCCTCCCAAAGAGCTAGGATTTATTTTTATTATATTATTTCATGAATAAAAAAAGACAAGTCATGGTAGAGGAAACAGAGGAGTGAGATATCAACTATTCAATGACAGCAAATTAATTTGTCTACCAAATTCTCATGAAAGATTACCTACAACTTTTGATCTATTTTAGAGGTATTTTGATTACATAGTAGTAGGTTATTGCAAAGAAATGTTGATCACAACAACTTTGGAAGTCCTATTGAGGGCAGTAGAACTGCTATTGTACCCAAGCAAGAAGATAACTCAGCAAAGTGGAGAATGAAGAAATAGGTTTATGGTGCACACCCCTCCATATATATTACTATATGTATTGTATAATATATATTTGACAATTATGTTAATTTCTTTTCATTGTGCACTTACTATGGACCAGGCACTGCATTCAATATTTTATGTGTATAATTGCAATTAATCCATATAACAACCCTATGAGGCAGTTATTATCTCCACTTTATAGATCAGGAAAATGAGGCTCAGAGACATTAAATATTTAATAGATTTCCTTCTTTACTCAGCTAGTAATTTGAGGAAGTATTATTTGAAGGCAGTTATCTTGGCTCAAAGATAAACTCTTAATCATTAATTCTATATAGTGTCTTTTAAAAATGTTTACTATATTTCATATCTATGTTTAATACCCGGCTCATCTGTTGATTACCATCTGTCTTTCTTGAACAATTGTTTAAACTGAGCCTCAGTTTTCTCAACTATAAAATGGGTGTGCTGGTAATTTCTTTAAAAAGTGAGGATTCAATGAGATCATGGTCATAAACCCATCTAACATAGTAATCTGTAGTTCACATATGTAACAATAAATAGTCCTAAATCGAGAGGCACTCATTGAACAATTTCCCCTCACTGATGAAAATCATTAGAAAAGGAATATGTGTTATCAAAACAAAACACAACAGCTTGCTGCTATAAAA
>CAUYSK010015833.1:0-76170 GCA_963575035.1 Avahi laniger | reverse complement strand
AAAAAATTAGCCGGGCATGGTGGCGCATGCCTGTAGTCCCAGCTACTTGGGAGGCTGAGGCAGGAGGATCGCTTGAGCCCAGGAGTTTGAGGTTGCTGTGAGCTAGGATGACGCCACGGCACGCTAGCCCAGGCAACACAGTGAGACTCTGTCTCAAAAAAAAAAAAAAAAAAAAAAAATGAATAAGGGACCTGAATAGATATTTCCCAAAAGAAGACATACAAATGGCCAAAAGATATACAAAAAAATGCTCAACATCACTAATCATTAGGGAAATGCAAAACATGATGCTATAACCAGTCACACCTGTTAGAATGGCTATTACTGAAAAGAAGAAATATAACAAGTGTTGACAAGCATGTTGAGAAAAGAGAACTCTTGTACACTGTTGGTGGGAATGTAAGTCAGTTCCTCTAAAACCTAAAAATAGAATTACCATATGATCCAGCAATTCCACTTCTGGTTATTTATGCACAAGATTTCAAATCAGTGTGTTGAAGAGATATCTACACTCCCATATTCATTACAGCATTATTCACAATAGCGAAAATGTGGAATCCACCTAAGTGTCCATCAAACAGATGAATGGGTTAAAAAATGTGATATATAAACACAATGGGATACTACTTGGCCTTATAAAGAAAAGAAATTCTATCATTTTTGACCACATGTATGGAATTAGAAACATTATGCTAAGTGAGATAAGCCAGGCACAGAAAGACAAATATTGCATGTTTTCACTTATATGTGGAATCTAAAACAATCAAAGTCATTGAAGCAGAGAGTAGAATGGTGCTTACAGAGGCTGGGGGGCGGGTAGAATGGGGAGATGATGGTAAAAGCATACAAAGCCTCAGTTAGACAGGAGGAATAGTGGTTTTTTTCTTTGAGATCTCTTGCACAGTGTGGTAAATATAGTAAATAGTAGTGTATTGTACATTTCAAAATTGCTGAGAGAGTAAAATTCATATGTTCTCATCACAAAAAGTGGTAAGTATTTGAGGTGATGGATAAGTTAATTGACTTGATCTAATTATTTCACATTGTATTCATGAATCATAACATCACTTTGTACTCCATACATATATACAATTACAATTTGTCATTTATAAAAAAATGATAATTAGGTATGATTGGTAAAAAAATTAAATTGGTGTTTTCAAGAATGTCAATGGGGTATGGACACAGATTCCATAGCAAGCCTATAAGTTTTTCTCCTCCTTTGCTACTGTCTTCTGGTGGGATGGGCTTTTCTTTCTTTGTAGAAGATGTTGGAGAGGGTGTTTTCTCTCTCTGTCTCTCTTTCTCTCTCTCTCTGTCATCCTTCCTCCCTCCCATGCTCCGTCTCTTTTATTCTCTCCTCCCCTCCTGTCCCCTCTCCTTCCTTCCTTCCACTCTTACATAATAAGAATCTTCCTTTACTTCTTAGCCTCCTTAGCCACATTTCTGTCCTCCTTGTCCTTTTGGGAGTCAGAGGGAAGAATATATTTGATATTGCTATTTAAGTAGCATGTTTTTCACTGGGGAGAGGTAACATTCTGGTCAGCATGTGGTGTTTTGGGTTTTTTTATTTTTCTAACATCTAAAAAATTAACAAGGGGCCTTTGTATTACTGGTTGTTGGTGTGCTTTGGATTGCCTTACCTGCCCTCCGGCTCCCTCCTTTGTGTACTGTACCCCAGTCTTCCTTTAGGGGGTCACACTCTCCTGTATGTGCTTCTGATGGGGCTGACATCTCCTGACACCAGCCCAGACAATCGGAAAGTCTGAATCTTCAGGATAGACACTTGATCCACGTCAGGCCAATGGACACAAACCTGGGACTTTTTCTGGAGGCTGCTGGAAGGGAAGCTGCACAGAAGCCTGGTGACATCTTGTCATTTCCTGAGGAGGCCCACAGTGTGGAAAGAGGAGCCTGTAGGGGAAAGAGGCATGTGCCGGCAGCATCATTTGCAGCCCTGGGATGTGGGAGGCCACAGGTGATCATGACAATATTACCCGCTACCATTACCAGCCCCTGGCAGGGGCCTTGTGCCAGGTGTCTTAGATGGGTGACTGTACTCAATCCCCACAGCACCCTTTGAGGTGAGCATAAGCCCCATCATCCCCACTTTGAAGGTCGGGAAGCTAAGGCTCAGAGAATTTGAAGGACTCTCCTAAGATCATAGCTAGTACAGACAGAACTTGATGCCAGGTCTGCCCTCTCCAAAATTGGAGCTTCCAGCCACTGTTCTGAGGCTGCCTGGAAATTACAGGCATGAGACTATGTCAATTTCTTATTTCCATCTCATTTTGGTTATAAAAGCAAAGAGGAGGGAAATGATTTGCTTATTCACATTTACTTGTGAATCAGGTGCCTTTGAGAGACAGTTTGAAAAAGAAAAGAAAAAACTCATCCCTAAGTGGGGATGCTTGTTTTGCATGGGGACCCATCTCTCCTGCCCACTCGGTGTGGAGGAGAGTTCACACTTTATTGGGACTTTAAGATAGTCTTGGCCTGGACCTCACAATTCATTCGACCCCACTCGTCTGAAAGCAGACAGCCGCATTCTGGAGATGAATTCTGAAGCTACCAGGCAGTCCCTCCCCTCTGGTCAGAGGGGAGCAGCAGCTGGAACCATCCCCTGTGGCAAGAGGCAGTGCTGGGGGGTGGCCCCTGGTGGGCTCAGCTTTGGGGTGGTCTTTCCCCAGGGTCCTCCCTTGGAGCTGACTGTTTTATGTATCAGCCACTCTCCCCAGAGGTTCTAGGAGAGGGGAGGGTAGTGGGCAGGTGACAGTTGGTCTGAGGAGGTAACCCTGCTCTCTCTCCACGTAACTGGCATGTTGAGGGCCGCCATGGGGTCAGTAATCAGACAGGCTCTCTGCTCGGACATGCTTAGAAAGAAGGGGGAGGGGCTTCCTTACTTTCCCCTCTGAGCATCAGAATCTCAACTCTCATAGGTGGGGGCAGGGAGGGGTGTCATCTCTTTCTGGAGTCTAATATATGAGAAGTTCTTTTAGGCAGCAACAAAAGGACTGCTTCTCAAAGAACTGTAACATATTAAAAATGTATAATTATACTGCACCCTAACCTCTTCCTCTGGTTTCTGATATCAATTTCCTGTTCTTCCTCACAGAGGTAGTGGTGCAGAACTTACGCAAATGAATGGCATGCTGGTTTCTGGGCCGACTCTTAGTCCTTTGAAACCTGATCTATTTCACCTGCAGAAGGACCTGTGACCGCATTTCTCCGAAGAGAACTCCCAGGCCGGGTGATTGGCACACTGTTTATGCACTTGTTCAAAATACGATCTTAGGATTCCAAGTCTTTGTCAGTTGTTTCCATGAGAAGCTCTTCCTGAGGTTTATTTCATTCTGCACCTTGCAGGTGCATCACCCTGCCGACCTTTGGGTCTAGCTTCATGGGCAGCTGCAGAGAGAGTCAGGCCCAGGCGCAGCCTGTCTGTCATCTTAGGATCTCTGTGCATACTTTCCAGGGTAGCACCTTCCCCAGAAACTCTGAGTCCACTTGAACTAACAGTCCTGGGTGCTGCCAGTGAGGCAGATGCTATGCTGCATACGTTGCCTCCTATCATTTTCATGTTACAGAAGTCATTCTCCATGATTAAATATTTTTGCCCAAGATCATACACAGCCGGGTAGTGGCACATCAGAGACTGGAACTCAGGTCTCTCTAGCATCAAATATTCTTCGCCAGCAACTCTGGCACCTTCTGTTGCTTCCAGCAGGTGAGGGCTAGATAGTCCTACGTGTGCCCACAGCCACCTATGTGAGCCTGAATATGTCGCTTTTCTTCTCTAAGTTTGGATCAAATAAGGCAGATGGACTGGATCATCCCTGAAGTCCCCCCAGTCCCCCAGAGTCCAGATTCATTTATTCCTGTAATAAATATTTAAGAGCCTACTATGTGCCAGGCATTGTTGTAGCCACAAGGAATACAGCAGTGGGCACACTCTCCTACAATTAAAATCGAGGAGGGGAAACAGACAATGAATAGTCACACGAAAAATCTGAGCTGCAGCTGATCCTCGAACATCGGCTGGTGCTGGACACCTCTGGAGAGGTGGGAAGACAGAGGGAGACTTTTTATGCTTGTTTTAATGCCATGTGTCTCCAGGAAGATTTGGACAGTTTATGGTAAATAACACAAAGTCCACAAAGCCATGAAAAAGAAAAAAATGTTTCAGAGCCTTGTAACATGAACTAAAGATGGAAGGAGATTTTTACCCCAGCAAATCTTGGCTGAAGACAATGCCTGCAACTGAGCATAGAATTTAACTCTGAGCTCCCTGGCAAACAAAGAAAAGGGTAAACACAATAAGTTATGAATAAATTTATTATCTACTGACAAGAATTTTATCACTTTATCCAGAGAGACCAATTTTTTCACATCTAATATGCAGAGCCCATCTTAGGAATAGATTATTTTTTCTCTCTGAATGTCCTTGGAAATTTCTGTTTGTTCCCAGGGTTTTGAAACTTCTTGAGATGCTTCTTTGTCTTCTATTTTCATCTATTGTGATTTGTGATGGACAATTTAACAGCCTTTCAGTCTGGAAACACATGTGTTTAAATTGTAGGAAATTTTCCTGAAATTTTTTTTAAAATAAGTTGAGCCCCTCTATTTGCTCTTTCTGGGATTTCTATTTTTTGGATGTTTGACCTCCTGGATTGATGCCCTCTTTTCATTATTTTTTTCTCACCTATTTTCTATCTGTTTGTCTCTTTGCTCTGCTTTTTTGAGATACTGCCTCCATTTTATTTTCTAAATTTTCTACTAATTTTTTTCTGCCATTACATTTCTAATAGTCTATTTTTTCAACACGAATACTAGCCTCCCATACACACTGTACTGCACTTTGCTTTCTGCATAAACAGAATATTCTGGAGATGGTTCTGAAGCAAATGAAGAGTGTTGCCTCCTCTTTCATGCAGAGAGAGTGTTTCATTGTATGTGCCCGAATTTATTGAACAAGGTGGGTTGTGTTCCGAAGGACGATAGGCATAAACTAATGGAAGGGGTTCCTGGGATCCAAGGGGAGGAGTGAACCCGTGGGAAGATATGGGGATGTGTGGCAGCCAGGGACACTGAAAGGCAGAGCAGGTGCCTCAGTGGGTGGGACAGAGGAGTGTGTATGTGGTATGTATGTGTGTGTGAGTGTGTGTGTGTGTGTGTGTGTGTGTGTGTGTGTGTGTTGGGGAAGAATATGACCCAAGAGTGTCAAAGGAAGGACAGATCACTTTTCCAAGGGATTTTGATTGAAAACTCTAGACTTAAAGCAGAGGAGGAACATGATGACTTCGGTTCTTCAAAAATCCCTTCTGTCTGAAATATGGAGGATAGACCAGGAAGGGGATAAGGCTTGGGTCAGGGAGGACAGTGAAATGGCTGTTGCACGAAGTCATGAACACCAGGACAAGGGTGATGGCAGGTTATGGATAAGCAGAGAGCACAGGCAGAGACGTTGTGATGGAGGCAGGGGCCATCCAGTCTGTGGCCGCGTGGAGGAAGCAAGGGAAAAGAAGTCTAGAATGATATCGCAGTGTGGGCCTGGCTGACTCAGTGGGCACTGTCCCCTTTTACAGGATGGGGGGTCGTTCTGGGCAAAATGATGAGGTCAGGCTTGGACCTGGTGAGTCTGAAATATTTGCGGGACATCGAAATAGAGATGTCTTACCTTAATAGGGGTCTGAGTCTTGACTGAGAGGCGTGGGCTGATGGTGTAGATTCATCAGGACAATGGTGGAAATTGCCATTTGCCCCTGGCTGCCTTGGCTTTCGTCCTCTGTGCACCCCTTCCTCCCACCACACCCCCTCTGCTCCTGAACACACCCAGCGGGCACCTGCCTCGGGATCCCTGGACCTGCTGCCCCTTTGGCCAGGCGCACGCCCTACCTCAGATCTTCACATGGGCCACCTCCGTGTGTCATTCAGTCTCTGATCAGCTGTCGCCCTCTGGTCACCTTAATCCAGTTAAATCCTTTCCTAACTTACTCCCGTCAGCTTTGCCTCATTTTGTTTCGCTGCCCAGTGCTGACTGGCATTTGACCTTCTGGTCCATAATGATGCGTTTACTTGTCACTCATTCCTTGCTCTGCCTCTCCTATTCCCCACATCAGAATGTAAGTTCCACCAGAGGAGAGACTATTGTCACTACCATCTTCACGGGGCCTGCCACACTCCCTGGCCAACAGTTGGTGCTCCAGAAATAACTGTGGAGTGAATGAATGGGCATCGAAGGGGGTTGAGAGAAGACTCAGAAGAGGCCATCAGAGAAACACAGGAAGTCAGAGCAGGTGGGGCCTCTGAAGGCCGGGAGGGAACGGGTTTCAGGTAGGAGAGAAGGGACAGTTACCTCAGCTTCCAGTGAGGCGACGAAAGAGCGAAGAGCAGAGGAGCCCCTGTTAGATCGGCAGTATAGGAAGGTCACGGGTCACTTCGGCCATATTGACCATGACAGAGCGGCGGGAAGAGCGCGGGGACTGCGAGGTGACTGCGACGACCGGGAAACTGGCGACGACCAGATCGAGACTGGACAGCGGCTGGAGGGGACCAAGAGTTTTTGGTTTTTGGTTTTTCTCAAATCATTGTTTATTGGTTTGGAGGTACAGACGAGAGGGCGAAGTCTGAACGGTGGCCGGCAGGGGCCGCATCGTGAGGGGGCGGGGCGGGCTCGGCCTCCCACCCACCCCTGCGGCCTCCCACCCACCCCCGCGGCCTCACTCCAGCTTCTCCCTCTGCTCGCCTCCTGCTGCCGGAGCTTCCTCACAAACAGCTCTGGTAACGCTGGCCTCTGTGAGCGTCTCTTTTCGTGTCTTGCGTGTCGCAGTTGGTAGCCGAACTGAGTTTGCGGGCGGCGTGAGGGCCTCCTCTTGTCACAGTTTCAAATGGCCCAAAGTCCAGCCTGGGCCCGGACCGCGGCTTGGCCTTCGTTCCAGGGCGTCGGTGTCGCCTGTCGTGACTGTGGGGACGGGGTGCCCCTTGCTGGTCCAGGCCAGCCTGGCCAGGGGGGTTGGAAGCGGAGGCCGCGACACTCGGGCCAGTCCCATGGGTGACGGACGGACGCTGCCGGGCCAGGCGGCCCAGTGAGCACCGGCGCCGCCGTCCGTGTCCCCATCTGTTCTCTGCATCATCTGCGGGACACACAGAGACACGGAGAACGGAAATCTGTGTCAGCCCAGGAAGGCGATGCAGAAGTGCAGCCCTTAGGCTGCAGAACCCGGGCCCAGAGCTGCTGGGAGCAGACGGGAAGGCCACTGTGGCTTGTGTCGTGCTGGACAAGCAAGTGTAGATGACAAGAGAACAAGACACCACAGGGAGGACGGCTCTGAAGAGGATAAAAATTGTATTTGAGAAGGAGAGTCCACAGTAGTGATGGAGTAAAACTGATACTCAAAAAACAAAAACAAAACAAAAAACCCCTGTAGAATAAATTACAAATGAGCCGTGGAATAGAACTCCAACAGCAGAAGAGTACGGCAGGAGAGGGCCCGTGGTGAGCACAGGTAAGCAGACCAGGTAAATCCACATAATTTTTCAAACACTATTTTAAAACGTATTTTTTGATATTGAGAGAAATGATGTGCTGGGTAAGATGGAAATGATGGTGTTTATAGGTCCAGATTAATTTGTCATAGACTGTGTGTGGGGCGGGGCGGGTAGGTCAGGAGGAAAATCTCTAAATCCACCGTTTTCCTTGTAGAAGGATGTTACAAGGCTTATTTCGTTGCTGGCTTTGGCGGTTTCCCTTGAGTTTAAGAATGCACTCTAAAGTCTTCCATGTAACAATGGCTAGATTAAAAGAATATTTGCCTTACAAATCACTACTGAAGTCTAATGCAGCAAAAGAAAAAGGGGAAAAAAAACCCCCACTCAAACAAAACAACGAAGGATAGAGAGGAAACAACCAGAAAACAAACAAAAGAGCATAAAATGAGGTGACAGGAGCAAAACCAAATAGAAATAATGATGATGAGTATAAATGGGTTAATTCTGCAAGTAAAAGGAAAAAAATTGAATTAAAAACACAGAATCCAGTCTTAGGCTGCTTACAAGTCAGACCTACAACCTGATGACAAAGGGAAAGGTAATTCAGGCAAACATATAGTATCAGGTAAGTGAGAACCAAAAAGGAAGTGAGGAAGGATGTGTTAGTATCAGCCAAAGAGTTCAAAGGGAAAAGCATCCCTGGGAAGGTGGGAGGTCAGCTGCTTTGATTGATAAGACAGGCAATCAACACCAGCTCCCGGGGGGATCTCATCCACACTCCCACAGTTAATTATCATCTATATGCTAATGACCCCCCATTTACATCTCAGGCCCAGATCCAATCTACTACCTCCATATCCCAGTTCCAGATATCTGCTTACCACCTCTTCCTGGAGGGAAGCCTCCCATTCCTGCCAGAGTCAAGTTCCTGCAAGAGTGTCCCACTGTTCAGGTTTGCCCAGGGCTGAAGGATTTCCAGGGACATGAAATGTTCAGTGCTAGTCTGGGACAGTCCCAGGAAAACCCAGATGGTTGGTCAGCCTGAGTCCCTCTTGTCCCAGAGAAGGGGACTTCCTGGTGCTCTGCTCCATGCTGCTAGGTACAGACTGTAATTCCAGGCCATTTCTGTTTCCTTTATCTTAGTGCAAGGAGGGTAAAAACTGTGTTTGGGGTTATTTGCCTTTGTATTCACACCCTTGCCCACAGTGCCTGCCACTGAATCAGTACTGGTAGAATAAAAGAATAAACGAATAAATTTCCTCTACACTTGAGGACCCAGAAAGTCTGATCTCTCCAGAATGATGAGCCCAGGAGAATGCTGAGAGATCATCTGGGGCAGGGACAGAAAGAGGTTTAACAGGGGCTTCTTAATACTTGGGAGATAGGAAGGGACCAAGGAACAAACTCCAGAGTGCATCTGTTGCTTCCTCGGGTACCACATCTAGATTAATGTCTGCCAGGTTCTTTGGAGGCCTGACCTTACCCTTCCCCATTCATTGCCACCTGTGAGAAATGGGGGTGCCCCTGAATAAAGAAACCTACCAAGGTTTACATTTGCACCTTACCCTGAATAGCTGGGAACCCCAGAGAAGCAGCTAGCCGAACTCATCTACCACCTCCTGACTCTCGGGAGAAGGATGGTTTTAACCCAGAATTATGAGTGAGCTGTTAACTCTGAAATATACTTGGGAAACAGGCCAAGCATAATAGTGAAGATCCTTCATGTGCTACAAAACAGCATCGGAATATGCAGCTTCCAAATAATTTGCTCATTTAAATACATTTACTAAACAGTATAAAATGACAAAACATAACTCTGTATGTGTGTGTGTGGGAGGGGGTGTTCCCTTTGGCCACCTTCTGTAGAGGGACGGTTCAGGGATGCCTCCATCTCCTCAAAACCCCTCATGGGCTTTCAGTGGTCTGCAACCATTTGTTTTGCTTCGCAAAACGTTACATTTTGCAATACATTTTATTTTCCCAAGATCTTGATTTTCGAATTCCTTCAACTTTGCTGAGTAAGTTTGGATTCTGAAAATAACAAATTGAAATAGATTCACCATTTATTACTGAGTAAAAACATTTTTCTTCTTGATGTAGGAATCGCTCATGTTGGTACTATTTACAGAAACACTTTTTTTCCCAAAATATTTATTAATGAAATATTTTTATCGGCCAAACATCTCTTCTAAATATTTACTTCTCCAGGACACTTTTGCGAAGTTCTGTTTATGAAATTGCTAGGAGAAAGTGAGAACAACTCTTACTTCACAGGACTAGGGTAATTTTAAAACAGAAGTGAAAAGTTGTTTGGCTGGGAAATAATAGATTTGGTTCAGTCATGTGTGGTTCTCATGTTGAAAACACTTATCCAAGAATTGTTGCATATGAATTTTCTACAAGAGGGGACTTAGCTATAACAGTCCCAAACAGGAGCGTGAAACCTGAGAGTCACGGATGGGACCCCTGTTTTTGGTTCACAGCCGGTGAAGGCCAACAGACACACCCACTGCCTGCATCACTAGACAGTAGGGCACACACACACCCCCCCACACGTCCTTCTCACATATCCAGAACAGTCCCTTGGGTTCCTCTCTACCTTTCCAGAGCTTTTCCCATTCCTAACTGTCTACCCGTGTCTCCATTTTGATAGAGCAGCGTAGTTTCTGTGCCATAGCACGGCCAAAACACCCCCTGAATTTTTATTTTATACTGTATTATATTTAAATATTTAGGCAGTGTTCTGAGAGCATGTAGCAGATTCATCCCAATTTTTGGCTAAGAAACTGTGATCCAACTTAACTGGTGCTTTTCAGCACTTGATAAGAAAAAATGGATTTTCCCAAGCAAGTTTGCACACAAATCTCCTAGGAGAGGTGGACTCAAGTTTTGAGTATGTAGTTAGTGTGCAAAATAAATGCTGCCTTTTTTTGTTGGGAGTGTGGGACAGGGAGTGTATTACTTAAAAGGATGGGGGCTATTTTATTATATACTTATTCTAGCTCTTCTCTATTGGGGCGTTGCAATGCACAGGTGTTTTCTACATAGTTGGTGTATTACTCCAACTAATTTAAAACAAATTAGAGCTGTTACCTCCCTGATGGCATCCTTACTTGCTTGCATTTGTGTGGTTTGCTGGATGAAGGAGAAGGTTTGGAGTGACAGCCAGCAGTCAGGAGCTTGCTTCTGTGTCCCAGCAAACTCCCCAGGACTATGTCGAACCTGTGAGCATCATGTGATCACTTGTGACTTACAGAACTTTTTGCATTATGTCACTTGTTTTCCAAAAACACTTTCAGCTCTTTCCTTTCTCTCTAAAGTGAAAGAGGCAGTTCTGGGAAAGGCGCTTATGTCTGGAAATGAAAATCTTTAAGCAGAGATAAAGGAAATAGTTTATTACAGATTAATGTTTGCATAAGAGTTTTGATGTACTTTATAAAACTAAATTATTTGTGCTAATAGAGGAGATAATGAGGAGATAATGCAAAATGGCCCACAACCTAATGGTCTTTATTTTTAGCTTTAGAGCATGTCTCTGTGTGTCTCCAATCAATTGTCCTGCCCAGTTCTATTTTCTTAAGCGAGTATTACACTGAGCATATATGCTCGTTTGTGGTGAGCAAACCCCAGCTAATCCCAGGAAATGTCTCCCAAATTGCTAAAAAAGGAAGCCCAGAACTTAGTATTTATTGTCACAATCTGTAAATTGGATAATCTGTATGCCCTCTGTTGAGTATTCATTAAAAACAAAACAAAACCCAACACTGTGTCCAAGTAAACAAATGTAATAATTTATCTAGGTATTAATAAGAATTGATGTCACCAAGATTTAGTGAAACTGACCACCTAATAGATTGGTCCTAATTATTCATCCTGCTGGAAAATATGTTCTCCACATGTCTGTGGGAGTTACTCTAAAATTCAATTTTCTTTGAATAGCAATTTTATCTTTAAAATTCACCTGGTAATTATTCTCGAACTGCCATATGCTAACCACCGAATTGTTACCTTTAACCATTATTAAGAATTTTAATTATTCCACTTTTGGCATGTGTGTTTTTCATCTTTTCAATTATAGGGACTGTATTTTTTACTGTCTGGAGCTCTCTGGTGTGCCAAAAACGTGGTCCATGTAGAGTACAGTTCAATATATTTTAATTCAATTTGAGGCCCTTGTCCCAGAAAGACCAACAGAACAGATTTTAGGATCACATGTTCATAGAACTCTTGGAGGTCTCCTGTGGCAACATCCTCTGACTCTGAGTCCCTTTTCTCACCTCCCTGGCCAGCCTCTGCTTTCACCCCTGCAGAGGTGAGAGGTTCCTCAGTCCCTGGTGGTCTGGGCATGTTAAAGGCAGCTGTTGCCAACTGTGACCAGATGTTTACTTCCCTGAGACTGCCAGCATCAGGACTGTGTCTGACTGACCCGTAGGCATATACGAAACTATGACCTCCTTCTGATGAGAGCCCTTTTCAGGCTTGAAGGGAGCCTCGTCCCCTCCCCACATCTTCTCTGTCCTGGGCTCACTGATGACCAAGTTGTCTTGCCCACCCTGTTTGAAATCGTTCCAAGTCCACTTGTGCTGTGGCTGCAACACAGTGAAGGTTTTCCAAGCCTGGTTTCCTTTTGGCTGCCCAGTGTCGGAAGCTCCTCTTTATATATGAGGAATATCACATTTTAGGAATATTTTTTGGAGAATGAGCTCACTTTCCACTACAAAAACTTAACCCATGCAAATAGAGCAGCTTTCAACCTTCCAAACCTGTGGTCTCCAACCCCCAGGCCAACCTCAGACCGGTACCATTTTGTGGCCTGTTAGGAGCCAGGCTGCACCACAGGAGGTGAGCAGCGGGCAAGGGAGTGAAGCTTCATCTGTATTTACAGCCGCTCCCCATCACTCACATTACTGCCTGAGCTCTGCCTCCCCTCCACACCCCACCATTTTCCATGAAACCGGTCCCTGGTACCAAAAAGGTTGGGGATGGCTGCTCCAAACCAATTCTTGCTTTCTTATCCCCTCAAAGCCAGTGCCCAAGGGTGTGATGCAGGCTTCTCCAATACATGACCAACTTGGGCTTCAAGCTGAGATACACAGAAGGACCTTCAGGTTGCTCTGCCCAGGCAGTAAGTGGGGTGCTTGTGGAGGCATTTGGGGTCCTGGGCTCAGAAGCGGTGACAGGCCTGTCCTCTTAGGGTGATTCAGGCCATTCGTACCAGCTCTGTGCCCTCCAGTCAAGCTTCTCTAGCTCTGCTGGTGGCTCCTCATGTTCTTCTGTAAATGACTGTGCTGCTTAAATCGGTCAGAGTCTGTTTTTGTTGCCAGCAACCAGGAACCTCGTCTGATTGTGCACAGCATAGGGTGGTGGTTAGGAGTTCTGATGTGAAGCTTGATTTGGGGGTTGCCCATCACCTAGTTCCCCACCTGTGTGGCCTCAGGCATTAGCTCCCTCTTTGGGAAAGTGGGGTAATAATAGCAATCCTACCTTGTAAGGTTTCCCACTAAATAGTTAACTGTTGTGTTACTTTGTTAGGGCTGCCTTAACAAAGTACCAACAAGAATTTGTTTTATAACAATTCTGGAGACTAGGAGTCTGAGATCAAGCTGTGCTGGCAGGGCTATTTTCTTCTAGGTTCTCTCTTCTTGGTTTATACTTTACATGGCCTTCATGATCGTCTCCCTGTGTCTTTTATTTTTATTTATTTATTTTTTGTAGAGATGGGATCTTGCTATGTTGCTCAGCCTGGTCTCAAACACCTGGGCTCAAGCAATCCCCCTGCCTCAGCCCCCCCCCCCCCCGGCTGGGATTACAGGTGTGAGCCACCTGTGTTTTTATCCTAGTCTCCTTTTTTTTATAAGCACACCAGTCATATTGGTCTAGGGCCCATATATATGACCTCATTTTAACTTAATTGCTTCTTTAAAGGCCCTGTCTTCAAATATCACATTCTGAGATACTGGGAATTAGGAATTTTACAGGAACACAATTCTGCCCACAACAAAGGTCATAATAAATGCAAAGAGTGTGGCATAGTATTTGCCATGCTGGAAGCATTCAGTCAACATTAAATACTGTCATTACCCTTTGTATAGACAGTACTCACCCCTGAAAGGGGGTTTCAGAAAGCTTCACCTCCTGACTATGCTTGGTTGATGGAAATATGTTGTTGCTGTTGTATTTATTATTGTTTTTAGCTTTCGCCACTTTGATGATGTTGCAGAAGAACCTGGATGCATTAACAATTTGAGTTTTTCAGATGATTGGGAGGTTGAACACCATCCTGTTTCTCTCTTTCACTGGGTTCCAGAGCTCAGTTCCTCATTGGCTCACTCTCAAGGATGCGGCAAAGTGGCTGAGTTCTTTTCCATTGTTGGTTTGCCTCTGAATGGTTGGGGCCATAGAGGTACATGGTAAATTGCACTATTGAAATGTGGTGCTGTTCACTCAGCTGCTGTCAAAGATCTGATATGGCCAGGCCATGCCCACGGACAGCCTTCAGCCATGGGCACTGATGGAAACGCTGATTTCTCCTGAGTTGGTCCCTTGGGGACTTTACCCTTCCTTGAGCTTTATAGGAGGGTCTGTAGAGAATGGCAGATAACACGGGGCATGTCTTTTGTGCCAGAATGACCTCCCAAATCTGGCACAGAACTCATGGGCACATTCCTGAAGGACTAGCTCAAGAACTTGGGAGGCCTATTGCAGATGCCTGAGACCTGAGCTTTGTGCTTTTTCTTTTCTCTCTTTTAATCCCCCAGTGACAAAAGTCATACGGATGAACACATTTTCTACAGAAATGGAAAGCGAATCAGGAGCAAATTACAAAATGCTCATGATTCCTCCTACTTTGTTTCCTAAAATAGGCTGAATATAAATCTAAGTATACTGGAGTTACTAGTTGTTCTATTAAAGTAACATGCTTTATGATTTGGGATCATGATTAGAAGCAAGTTTTAAATATGGGCCCCTCTGTTATTTCCAGGAATCTTCCCTCTAAAATAGACTCAGAGATGGATTCTGTTTATGACCACAACCACTCTGAGTAAGCTCTGAAGAGTGCTAACTCTGCATTCCTGTTTTCTGAATATTCAACATCACATAAATGCGTTTGATGTGCAGTCTGAATGCATAGCCCTTTGAGTTTCACTGTAAAATACATTGTCAAAATGATGGGTTATTTGCTCAGCTGTGTATAGAGGATGTCACAGTCCAATTATAGAGGATCTCAGAACAAGTCAGGCATGGCTGGAGGTAGTGCATCACCATAGAAACTAGAAGATTCTGACTCACAGAAAGTAAAATAATTAGTTTCATATTATCCTATGATGCTGAAAATGCAGTGTTCTTAAGGACTAGCTCTATCTACCTATCATCTAGCTAGTTAGCTATCTATCATGTTTCTCTCATCTCCCATGTATGTAAGAAGGTGTAAATTTTATTACCTTATGACTAGTACCAGAATTATTCTTAGCAAGGGAGTTGTCTTTGTTGAAGAAAATACTTTGATAAGCTGTTTGATGAAAATCTAAAACCCTGAGGGTGTTGGATGATAAGGTACAAAAAGACTGCTAATCTGCTTCATCGTAAAGAAACATACATAAAAACGGATGAGAGGTGTAAGAGGAGATGAGGAATGTAGAGCGATGTTGCTAAAGTCTGCCTTGTGGAAATAGATGAAGGACTTCTAAGAACTGGAATGTTGCCATTATATTTTAAAAAATTATTTTTAAATTGTGAAATATAATATGCCTACAGAAAACAGCATAAAACATGAATACATGTTTTAGCAAATAATCGCAAAACCAACAATCCTGTCTGAGGCAGGGAATGAGACTGTTCTGGGACCCCACCACGCATCCTTCCTGCTCACATTCCTGCCTCCTTTCTGGAGTGCCCACTGCTCTTGTTTTTTGGTGAACTCTTTTCCTGGTTTTGACTTTTACACCCCTCCAAATATAGCTTAGTGTCTTCTGGGAAAATTTGTGTATCGTGTAATGCTCAGATCCTAAGTGTTGTGTTTGAAGGGTTTTAACAAATGTGAAATCAACACCCCAATCAAGACGTAAAATATTTCAATCATTCCGGAAAGTTTTCTCTTGCCCCCTGGTGGGCAATCGTCCCTCTGCTTGAGGGCACCACAGCTCTGGTGTCTGTAACAGTGGATTGGATTTCCAGTTCTCTAACTGCATGTAAATGAATCATACAACATATATGTTTTTGTGCCCAGGTACAACATGTCTTTGAGATTCATCCATGTTGTCATATGAATCAGTAGTTTGTCTTAATTGCTGTATAATAGTCATTGTATGAATGTACTACAACTTTTATTTTTATTTATTTATTTTTTTAATTCTCCTGGTAACTCAAATGAATATTTGATTTATTTTCTGTTTTTCTGTTTAGGCTAATAAAGGTGTTATAAACATTCTTTTATAAGTCTTTTTGAGAATATATGCTTTCATTTATCTTGGATAAATACCTAGGAGTAGAACTGCAGGGCCATAGGGTAGATATATGTTTGACTTTGTAAGAAACTGCTAAACACTTTCCCAAAGAGCTTGTATCATTTTACACTCCTACCAGCTGCTCGGTTTCCTCTCTAACACTTGATATTGTAGGTCTTTTTAATTTTAGGCATTTCAGGAGGTGTGGAGTGGTATCTTATGATGGATTTAATACACATTTCCCTGATGAATAACGGTACTGAGCAACCCTTCATAAACTTTCTGTCCATTCATATATTTTCTTTTGTGCAGAGGCTATTCAGATATTTTTCCAGTTAAAAATTGGGTGTTTTGTTTTATTCTTGATTTGTAAGTGTTCTTTATATATTTTCAATAGAAACTTTTAGTCAGAGATGTTGTGTGGTAATTATTTTCTCCTAGTCTACAGCTTGTTTTTTATGATTTTCTTAAAAGTATTTTTTTCTCAGACCAGAAGATTTTCATTTTGATGACTAGTTTATTAATATTTTTGTTTATAGTTTATGTGTGTTTCCGCCCAAGGTTCATGTGACCTGAGTTGAGGTTTATTTTTTATTTTTTTCCAAATCAATATCTAGTTGTTCAAGCACCAGTTGTCAAAAAGACTATCTTTTCCGCACTGAGTACACCAGCACCTTGCTGAAAATCAACTTACTAGATATATATTAGTCTCTTTTCTGGGCTCTCTATTCCATTCTGTTTTTCTGTATGTCTGACCTTATGCCAATACCACACTCTTAATGAATGTAGCTTAAAAGTCTTGATATTAGCTGGTGTTAGCCCTCCAATTTGTTCCTCTTTTTAAATATTGTTTTGGCTATTATAGGCCCTTTGAATTTTCAAACAAATTGTAGAATCATCTTGCAAATTTCTATAGAAATGCCTGTTAGGATTTTGGTTGGGGTTGCATAATATAATTTATTGTCATATAGTGTTCTTTTATACTGTGATCTTGCTAAATTGACTTATTAGTTCTAGTAGCTTTGTTATCTAATTCTTTGGAATTTCTCTATGCATGATCTACAAACAAAAGTTTTACTTCTTCTTTTCCAATCTGTATGCTTTATTTCTTTGTTTTTTCTTGTTGCATCACCTAGGAGCTCTAGTACCGTGTTGGACAGAGGTGATGAAAGTGAAAATTCCTGCTTTGTTCCCAATATAAGAGGACAAGATCCAGTCTTTGCTATAGTTTTTTCATAGATTCCCTTTATCAGCTTGGAGAGGGACTCTTCTATTCCTAGTTCGTTGAGAGGGTTTTTAAAAAAGTCATGAATGATTATAAAATTTTGTTAAATGCTTTTTTACATCTATTCAAATTATCATATGGCTGTGCCCTTGGGATAAGCTCAACTGATCATGATGTTATTTCTTTGTTTATTATCAGATTCAATTTGTTAAAAAAAGATTTTTGTTTCAGTGTTCATGAAAAATATATGTCTATAGTTTTCATTTCTTGTAATATCCTTGTCTGATTTTAGTATGAGTATAATATAGGCTTCATCAAATAAATTGGAGAATGTTTCCTCTTTTTCTATTTTCCGAAAGAATATGTAGAGTTGGTATTATTTATTTCTTAAAATTGTACTAGCATTCACCAATGAAGCCATCTGTATCTGCAGTTTTCTTTATGAAAAGATTATTTTTTTATCAATTTTATTTTTTAGTACATATAGAGATACTTGGATTTTCTATATTTTTTTGTGTCAGTTTTAGTTATTTGTGTTCTTTAAGGAATTTATCTAAGTTGTCATTATTGACATAAAATTATTTAGAATATTCTTTTATTATTTTTTAATATTTATAGTGTCTGTAATAATGTTCTTTTTGTTATTTCCAGTATTGATAATTTGTATGTTCTTATTTTCTTAAAGACTCTAGCTAGAATTTATTAGTTTTAATACTTTTTTCAAAGAAATAACTTTTGGTTATATTAATTTTTTCTGTTGTTTATCTGTTTTCAGTTTTACCAGTTTCTGCTCATATTTATTATTTCCTTTCTTCTACTTACTTTGCTTCTAATATGCTTTTCATTTTATACCCTAAGTCAGAAGCTTAGATTATTGTTAAACTGTTTTACTTTTCTAATATAAGCATTTAAGATACAAATTTCTTTCTAAGCACCATTTGGCTATGTCTCTCAAATTTTGATATATTTTTATCATCCATTTTGAAATATTTTCTTATACCTCTTCTTTTTTTTTCCTTGAATCCATGGGTTATTTGGAAGTGTGTTGTTTTAATTTCTACATGTTTAGAAATTTTCCAGATTTCTCTTCCTTATGGACTTAAAATTCAATTCCATTGTTGTTGGAGAGCATACACTATATGATTTTAATTCTATATTTATTCAGGCTTTCTTTATAGCCAGCACATGGTTTATCTTTGTGAATGCTCCATATGTAAAGAACGTGTATTCTGTGTTGTTGGATGGAGTGTTCTGTCAATGTCAATTATGTTACATTGGTTTGTGGTATTGTTCAGTCTCCTGTATCCCTACTAATTTTCTGTGTACTTCTCCTATCAGTACCACTTCTTAGATTCCTAGCATTTCTATAATATGATTATCTCCATCTTCCTTAATACAAATGCTTTTTAAAGGTTAAATTTTACTGCAGTTGGAATAGGAAGAGCCCAAACAGCATGGAGACAGATACCTAAATTGAACCATGTTAGAAATCCCAGAGAGTAAGACCCGAAAGTTTCCTTGAAATATTTGAACCTGCCTAAAAAACTTGGAGAAGGCATGGGGAGGTAACTGTACTATTATATGACATGTGGAGTGTGACTTAAATCAACTTTGTCTGGACTCCAAATGACAGAGTGACACTAACTTCTGTACATTAAACAAATATTGTTTTTGAAGACATTTTTTAGAGAAGTTTTAGATTCACAACTAATATTTTTTTTTATTTGAGCATCTACCATGCTGTAAACACTGTTGGAGCACTGAATCGTACTGGTAAAGAAATTAGTTAGTACCTGTATTAGATTCTCCAGAGAAACAGTACCAATGTGATATATCAGATACATAGAAAGACATTTGTTGTGTGGGATTGGCTAAAGCAATTATGAAGGCTGAGAAGTCCCATGATGTGCTGTGTGCAATCTGGAGGCCCAGGAAAGCTGGTGGTGTAGTTCCAGCTCAAACCCGAAGGCCTGAGACCCAGGGGAGCCAATGGTGTAAGTTATGGTCCAAGTCAGAAGGCCTGAGACCAGGAGCACCAGTGTCTGAGGGCAGGAGAAGACGAACATCTCAGCTCAAGCAGAGAGAGAACAAATTAGCCTTTTTGTTCTGTTTGAGCCCTCAATAGATTGGGTGATGCCTGCCCATATCAGTGAGGACAATCTTCTTTACTCAGTCTGCCGATTCAAATGCTGATGTCTTCCAGAAACACCCTCACAGACACACCCAGCTACCCTGGGCATCCTTTACCCCGGTCAAACTGTCACATACAATTAACCGTCACAATTTCTTTTTAAATATAGATTCCACTCTAGAGGAGAAGTATATTAAGCCAAGAAAGAGATGCATAAAGTGCAGATAATAAGCTACAAAGACAAATGAAGCAGAGTATGAACGCGGGGAGTAATGGGGCATATACTTTCAGACATATTCATTATGGATACTTCCTCTAAGTGAGATTTTGCAGAGAAATGAGCCATGCAAAAATTTGAAGGGGTAGAAATTATTTCTAATAGAGACAACAGCTGGTGCAAAGGGCCTGAGGTGGAAGCTTGCTTGGTCAAGCAGAGGAAGCAGGAAATATCTTTGAATTTATAATGTCTTATGACGCTTAGATAGGGAGCCCCCTTTCCCATGGACTTTTATTTTGGGATGGACATTGAGGACAGAGGGCATTTTGGCTATACTCAATGTGTCTTCAAACTGAGAGGAATTATAGTTTGGTTACTGCAGCATCTCACAATACTGCCAGAAGAGAGAGGCTTCAGTGTCCTGTTGGAAGTTTTAAGAGGGGATAAGGATGGAGCTCTCATGGTGGTAGGGACATCATCCTGATTTTGACTGGGGCTCAGGCCATTCTAGGAAAGAAATCCTTTCTCATTAGAATACTCATGTCTTTGGGAGAATAGGTAGGCAATTTCTACCTCCCATCAGCCCAGGAGTCTCCAAAGCAGGGAAAGGACACATAAAGTGCAGGTAGGGTGACCAACTCTCTTGGTTTGCTTGGGACTAAGTCAGTTCTTCGGATACATCTCAGACAAACCAGAACAAGTTGGTCACTCTGAGTGCAGACAAAGGCTAGGGGTGGACCTCCTCATCCTCCTGAGACTCATCCCTCTCCCTGGGAGCCTCAGATCTGTTGACCACTCAGGTGTGATTCGAGACACTCAAGTGTGATGTTCTTTACAACAGGATGGAGCTGATCTCGGTGACAAGGAGCCAACCTTATGGACCATAGCCTATACCAGGGGACTCAAGTGCCTCCTGGGATGTCTCTCAAAGGGATCACCAATTGACCCGAACCTTGGCCAAGATTCAGTGAGCTGGGAGCCAGTACTGGGAGAGCAACTGAGAATCTGTTGTAAAGAGTGTCCATTGGCCCATCTTTGGGCAAGGAAAGAAAAATTTGCAAAGGCTACGAAGTTTTACTTGGGAGAGGGAAACAAGGAGCTTCAGCTTGAATCTGAGCTGCATTTGTCCATGTCTGGACACATACAAGTCACCATAGAGAACTAGACTCTGAACATGGTCCTCATGAGGTTTCCCAGGGGTATTCCCAGCAAGGTCTGGGGGTGAGGTGGGAGGGAGGTTTCCCTGGGAGATTCCCAGCAAGCAATGAGGATGAGGTGGAGGGAGGAAGACTTGGTAGCTGATATAGCAGATGGTCAAAACAAAACAAAAACTCTGTGAAAGACCGTTATTGTGCTCGTAATTTTACTTCTAGTGTGGTGTTACCTGGACCACTTACCTGTATAGCTCTTTAAAATTAACAAAGTATTTATTTTTATTTTTGTTGTATATAAGTGTATACATGTAAGGTGTACAACATGATATTTAATATACATAGTGAAATGGCCACTGTAGTCAAACAAATGAACATATCCATTATCCCCCTTAGTTACCCTTTTTGTGTGTGTAATAAGAACATCTCAAATCTACTCTCTTAGTAAATTTCCAGCATGTAATACAATATTATAACTATAGTCCTCATGTTGTACCTTAGATCTCTGGACTAATTCATTCTGTACATTGGCGACTTTGTACCCTTTGACCTACATCTCCAATTTTCCTTCTCCCCTTCTTCCACCCCTGGTAACCACCGTTTGTTCCCTGTGCATTCCACTTTTTAAAAAATTCCACATGTAAGTGAGAGTATGTGATATCTTTCTTTCTCTGTCTTATTTCACTTAGCATAATGTCCACGAGATTCATACATATTGTCCAACGTGGCAGGATCTCCTTCTTTTTTAAAATTGAATAATATTCCATTGCATAGTCATGTGTCATTTAGCAATAGAGATATGTTATGTTCTGGGAAGTTTGTTCGTAGGTGATTTTGTCATTGTATGAATATCATGGAGTATACTTATACAAACCTAGATGGAATATCCTACTACACACCTAGGCTATATGGTACAGCCTATTGCCCCTAGGTTATAAACCTATGCAGCATGTTAGTGTACTGAATACTGTAGGCAATTATAATACAATGGTAAGAATTTGTGTATCTAAACATAGAAGTCTGGGTGCGGTGGCTCACACCTGTAATCCCAGCACTTTGGGAGGCCAAGGCAGGAGGATTGCTCAAGGCCAGGAGTTTGAGACCAGCCTGGGCAAAATAGCAAGACCCTTGTTTCTAAAAAAATAAATAGGAAAAATTAGCCAGGCATAGTGGTGCTTGCAAGTAGTCTTAGCTACTGGGGAGGCTGAGGTGGGAGGATCGCTTGAGTACAGGAGCTCCAGATTATAGTGAGCTATGATCATGTCACTGTACTCCAGCCTGAAGGACAGAGCAAGATCTTGTCTCAAAAACAAACAAATAAAAATATAGAAAAGATACAGTCAGAATATGGTATCGCAATCTTCTTATGAGACCACCAGTGGACATGCAGTTATTGTTGAACCAAACATTGTTATACGGTGCATGGCTGTAGACAGATGCTTAGGTTGATTCTAAATGTTGGCTGTTGTGAATATGCTGCAGTGAACATGGGAGTGCAGGCACTTCAACACATACCGATTTCATTTCCTTTGGGTATATCCCCAACAGATGATATCTGGATACAAAGTCCTTTTTATTTGTCATGGATAATAATGAACACATGCCAGAAAGCTAACGTTTGCTTTTCAGCATACTTTGGAATCAACAAAGAGTACTCTAAGTATGAAACCTAGAATTAGAGACCTAAACAACATCAAAAGAAGTAGAAAAATATGGCTGAATACCTCAAAATTCAAGGCCAGGCTTCTCCTGGATGTGGCTGTAGACTCCTGTCAAAAGGAACTTGGAAAGAGAGCTCCCGAGTTAGGAAGACGGCATCAATTGAAATGAAAATATGCGCTCCACCAGACGTGAGAAAATGAGACCCATCTGCTGGTTAACATTCCTCTGGTTAAAGACTCCTCTTTTACAGAAGATTTAGGAAACCCATTAACAGGAAGCAGGTCATAAAATATACAGGCTCTAGGATCAGGATTTTAATGGCTTTAGGGACAATTTAAACTTATGACAGTGAATTTTCCGAGGTAAAACGTGATTTTCCCCAGGTTAGTGAATATGTTGCAAATGTGACTTTCTTTAAAGAGTTGTTTCAGAATGTATTTCATGTTGATTCATGAAGCAAAGTGAGAGGAATAAAAAAAGCTAGTCATCTTGTTTGAACCATGAATATGCATGATTAAGACATTTTTCTCACAGAAAAAAAAGGAAGATAGTAAATGAAGCCAAAATAGAATTATATACAAACGTCGCAGGAACTTTATGGTGTGTTTGGGGCTCGTTTATGCACCTTCCACATCTGAGCCCTTTCCTCGATTTCTGACCAGAGTGTCCCTTGCAGTGAGGGGATCAGGTCACTCCTGTGTCACTGTCACCATAGAGATCCAGTGAGGTGACTGCTCCAGTCCTCCTTGTGGCTTGAGGACGGGGCCTGAGAGTGCCCTGGCTCCCACTTGCTCCTGCCTCACACCCACGCCATCTGTCTCTTAAGTGTTGCTTCTGGGCCTCACCTGTTGTCACTGAAAAGTGACAGATAGGTCCCAACAGGTTCATGTCCTGTAGTTCATGGGCCTTCAGGCTCTGGCGAGTGAGATTTCACCAGTGGGGGATGGAAGCTGGAGCATCCTTTCTTCTTCCTTCCCCTCTCCATGTGGATAGTCTAGATTCGCAGTTACTTCTTACATCTTAAAGTCTCTCTAACACTGTCCTGCAAGACAACAATCAACTTGTCCCAAAGCTGTGGCCAGTGATGGGGTCTTTCATTCACTCTCCTCCCTGCCCAGTTAAATCTAGACCTATAAATACTCAATACGGATTTGCAAATGAATAATTTTTAAAAATTTCATAGATACTTAGAACATTTCACAGGGAAATATGTATATGAATATATATATATTCTGAATGTATGTATCTATATACATAGGTACATGTGTATATATTTGAAACTAATGGACTTCAGTTTCTCAATTCTGTTTTTCCCCTCTTCTTCTTTTGCAAATTAAAATTCACAAGAACTGCCATCTATGTTGATTATTCGATCAGCTAATGGTAATTTGGGAGTCAGGATGGTTGTTCTTTCCACAGTAGGGTAATTTCATTCAAACCTTTCTGAGGACTACATTGCACCTGACAGCAGCCGAAGCCGGCCCTGGGCTTGTGGGCACTGCCTGTGCAGCCATCAACCGCGCCCTCTCCTTCCCACGTACCCCTTGTAAGTGACCGACATCCTACTGATCTTCCTGGCAGTCTTCAGCTGCGGTGGCAGCTGTCCCTCAAGAGTGCCAAGACTAGAGTCTGGCTGTTGGGAGCACCCTGTACTCACATTTAGTGATGAGTAAACAGAAATTTTTGCTCTTTATTCAGGCAGCTGTGTATTTTAACTCAATTTTTGATGTTTGGGTTCATACTTTAGGATAGGACAAGATTTTACATTTGTATTGGATTATAAAGCACATGTTCAAAGATAAATCTCTTTGAATTTGATGGTGTGGAACCACAGGAATCAGAGCTATTATAGTTGGCCTTCTTTTCTCCAGAAGGGGAAACTGAGTCAAAGAGGGGCACACACTTGACCATGGCTGCCCACATAGCCGCCATAGCCATGCCCATGCTGGGACTGGATCCCATCCTCCAATGACCAGTTCACAGTTCTTCTGTCACGAGGCTGCCTCTTTTGGCTTCAGTTGTGTTCTAGGACACACAAATACAGCCTTGCATCTTTCCAATTGACTGAGTATTATCAATTCTTCTGTAGTGTTAAAAGAAAATCTTTAAAAGAAACTTCAATGATGTTTCTCATTTGATATAAAATGAACACATGTCAAAGATTGTCTTTAATTCATTAATGAATGAGGCAACCAGTAAGATGTTACAACTTATTCAAAGGAGAATTCAAAGTGCGACACGTGTATAAAGGCAGATAAGGGATGCCAAAATGACTGTCCAAATACTATTGGCCCTTGAACAAAATGGGATTGGCCTGCACAGGTCCACACACATGCAAATTTTTTTCAATAAATATATTGGGAAATTTTTTTAGAGATTTTTCGACAATTTGAAAAACTTTTAGGTAAATGTTGTAGTCTAGAAGTACAGAAAAATTTTAAGAAAAAGCTAGATATGTCATGAATACATAGAATATATGTAGACATTAGTCTATTTTATCATTTACTACCATAAAATATACACAGATCTATTATAAAAGTTAAAATTTATCAAAACTTACACACACGCATACTGTATGTGGCACCATTCACAGATGAGAAAAATGTAAACAAACGTAAAGATGCAGTATTAGATAATAACTGCATAAAGTTAACTGTAGTACAAACTGTACTACTGTAATAATTTTGTAGCCACCTCCTGTTGCTGTTGTGGAGAGTTCAAGCGTTGGGAGTATCTGCTTAAACCGCTATGTGATGCTAATCATCTCCACGTGAACAGTTCATTTCTCCAGTAAATTTTATATCACAGTAAAAAGCAATCTCTCAAAGTTCTCATATGTTTTTCACCCTGTTAAATGCAACACCATAAAAATTGAATAATAGCATGGGATTCATATGAAGTGCACTAGCGATGTGGAATTGATCCTAAGAAGCAGAGAAAAATTATGACATTACAAGAAAAAGTTTAATTGCCTGATAAACACCATAGACTGAGGTCTGCAACTGCAGTTGCCTACTGTTTCAAGCAGACAATTCATCTCATAAACAGACAAAGTAAACTTATAGTGTCAATAAATTTAGTATGGTACTGTAAATGTATTTTTTTATAATTTTCTTAATAACACTTTCTTTTCTCTAAGAATACAGTATATAATACATATAACATACAAAATATGTGTTAGTGGTAAGGCTCTGGTCAACAGTAGGCTATTAGTAGTCACACTTTGGGGGAGTCAAAAGTTATACTCAGATTTTCTCTGTGAGGGGGTCGAGGCCCCTAACCCATATTGTTCAGTTGCCAACTAGATGCAAAATGGGTCAGTAATCACTTGTATTCCACTAGACACACGAATTCACATTTATATGGACAAAAATAATTTGCATTAGTATCAATTTTCTGCTTACAGAGTTGTGAAATAGCTCAAAGACAGTTTATGGGGACCCCCAGAAAGGACACATAGTAATTCTTTTTTTTTTTTTTTCAGTTTTTGCCCATTTAAAAGTCTTACAATTTTTTTCTAACAGTAATAGGAACAGAGAGCTGTGATTTAAGAAGTGAGAGTCTGAAGTAATAGTTTTTTTAAACAAAAGTTTCCTGTTGGTATATGCACTATTCACTTGTGTCTAGAAATCTGATTTAAAAAGCTATCAAATTTGGAGAGAAATTGTACTTAATGCCTTCGCTTCCTCCCAGTTTTTAAAATAGGGGTTTTAAAAATTATGTTGGGTCAAATTAAATGATTTTATAGCCTTGGTGGAATAACTTTACACTAATCATAATTATCTATGTCAGTGCCCACCTCAAATCCAGTCCAGCCTCAGAATCCTTCTTCCTTTAGCTGAAACCATAGGAACACTTCTTTCTTCCTTTTCCTTCTTGGGCAGATACTTAAACTTGTCCAGACCAACCCCGAGAAACTTAGCAAGGTTTCCGCTTCGCAACTAGCCCAATTCTGACTAGGTGGTTGATAATAAATGGACCTTCCCTTATTTCTGAGCAGATCCAAGCGATTCTGTATGCCTACACTTTGGCGCCTTGGCCTTGTTTTCATTTCTGTAGTGTGTCTAGTGTCTATCTCAGTTTTATTTATGACCCTGCCTTGCTGGGTCTTGGCATCTCCATTCCAGGGGACCAAATCTAACACATCTCTGTTTCTCCTCTGTCCACCCAGACCAGTGTTAACTTTGTTTCTGAAGTTGAATCATTTCCCATCCCACATCAACCTGCCCCTCCATGATCTCGCCTCCCATCTCCTGAGCCATGTCTGAATATTTGTGCATCCCTTGAACAAGGCGATTCCCATGGGACTGAGCATCTCTGAGTTCCCCCAGCATCTGCCTTGCCTCCGTGCAGAGTCTAGTGCCTAAGTCAAGTCTTCTCTTCTGCACCATCGGGCATTCCTGCTGGAAGCCTGAGGCTGGAAGTGAATCATGACAACGTGGAAGGTCACTTAGCAGTTCAAGATCTCACAAATCTGTTGTGTTTCAGAAACAGTCATAGAAACAAAGTAGTCTAGGTGAACACACGTTTCATTAGCATTCAGTAGACAGACACTTGACAAGCACTTACTATGTGCCTGCACACTTAGGCTTATTATTATCCTTAACCTTTAGAACACAGAAGTGTTGGGCATGATATGAATTTAGACCAATTGCTTAAGTACAACCACACATGAACACCAGCAGTGTGACTCAAGGTGAAACAGCATCTTAGGATTC
Source organism: Avahi laniger (assembly GCA_963575035.1). Classification (NCBI taxonomy): domain Eukaryota; kingdom Metazoa; phylum Chordata; class Mammalia; order Primates; family Indriidae; genus Avahi; species Avahi laniger. The sequence continues at coordinate 49,134 of CAUYSK010015833.1, read as the reverse complement.
TGTTTTTAAAAATAAATTGGTGAAATTTGTAAAATTAAAATTTATTGATTTGTCTAGGCATGTTAGTAATCTATGTATACTATATTGACTCTTTTCACAAAAATGGCACAATAGCACAGTGAAATATAACAACAATATTGGTAATAAAACCTTGAGATGGGTTGTGAGAGAAGAGCAGTAGGAAGATGTAGTGTGGTCTTGGAGTGTAGTCTTTGTGGCTTGGAATGGCCAAAGGAACCCTTTGATGCTCTATCTGTGATGCTCTTAGGAAGGCAGAGGAAAATGACTCTGGCCAGAGTTAGTTGCTCTGTGGGGCATCAATACCAGACTCAAGGAGGTTATGAGTTTGCACTCTTCCTTGTTCCTTTCGATAGTGCTTATTTAGCAAAATCAGATTCAATTTCAGATGTAATCCAGAAATTCTGCTTTGGAGACCACTCTTAAAGGTGGCAAGTAATTAACACCTTTGGAGAATTCCTCTAGGAAGTAGATGGTAATTTGCAGGTGGGAGGCCAGGAGAGTAGCAGAGTACAACAATCCACTGGATCAATGGAGAACAGTCTTTTTTTTTTTTTTTCTAAAACACTAAAACGGAGCATTGTAATTATTTCAGTTTAGTTAAATCTAGGATAAAATTAGTGCCACTTACTTTAGCATAGAATTCCAATGAGAATGTGTCTATGAAAAGGATGACTTAGAAAAGTGTTACAATCTTTTCTGGATTATTGGTTTCTAAGGTTTGGCTCTTGTAATATTTCCTTTTAATAATGACTTATAAAGTATTTTGTTAAACAGAAAGGTGCTTAGCACAGTTAACGACAAATAAAAATAAGTTATTTTTTGTCTCACTATTTGGAAATTCTAGTTAAATGCTTATTACTACATTAAGCTAATAATGGCAACAGAAAATTTTTACCTATGTGTTTTGTAAAAGAATGTGGAATCCAATAGAGTTTAGCAAAAGCTGGTGATTTTGCTAATGTTTGTGCTTGTAGAGGAAATGGTTAATTAAAATAGCTTTGAGTCTCTGATTATGGAGTGATTATTGAATCTGCTTTTGGCAAAGCCATCATTTTACTGAGTTGGCTCTTTCAGAGGTCACTGGCAAATGAGAAAAAGGCTGTTGGATCTCACAGAAGTGCCCCTGAAGGTGCCTTGCACAGTGGCCGACACAGAACAGACCCCCCAGAGCAACAGGGATTGATGGTTACTCTCTGTCATCCACTAACGGACAAAATACTCTTGTCGAAGGCACAGCCTCTCTTCTCCTTCCTCTCCTGACTCCCAAGGTGAATAGGCAGGTCCCTCCCCTACTGGATCTCCCTGTGGCATTCTGCAGTGGTGGTCCCATGCTGCTTCCCGAAAGTGTGTCCTCGGTGCCCTTGGCTCCCCTCATCCCTCCATCCCCATGGGCTCCATTCCTGCCTCTCCTGAACTTGCACACACTAGACCTTCAGCCTGCCCAGGGTATGCATCATGGGCCCTTTACTAATAAGTTTGGATGACTTTTTGGGGGACCATCTACAGTTTTTCTTTTGAGAATTGTTTGGTGTCATTATCTTTACACATTTTCCTTTGGGGGCATTTAAAAAAAATTTGGCTTTTTTTACATAGTAATGGCACTATGGTTTCTATCCTTGGCTTGCGATATACGTTGCAAATACAGTTTTGCTTTTTAATTTTATTCTTGGAATTTCTGTTTTGTTTGGTTTGTTTTATAAAAAAGTGATTTTTGAATGTTTTCAAAGCCAGTGCTTTCTTAGGGATTGGGGTCCCTGTCCTAAATGACAGCTGTTCTGACTAATGTTATCCACGTTCCTGGAAAAAGTTTCACACCTCTTGCCCCATGTTTGGGGCAAGCAGTGCCCCAACAAGCAGTGATAGTGCCCCAACACCAGGCCAGTGTGCATGCTGTGTTGCTGCCGAGGCTGAGAAGACACACTGCGCTTGAGTAGGAAGAACTGGGGACAGATATGCTCTTGTGAGAGGAAAGACAGAATGATGACCTGGTCATCAATTGTATTAAAGTACAATTTCTTGGTTGGGCTGAGTGTCCATTTTCTTGCTTCTTTGCCTCTTCAGATTCTTGAATCAGGAGATCTTTATAGATTAATGTGACATTCTCAGTTGCAATGGCGGCTAAGGACCATCTATAAGGATTAAAATAAATCATGTACATATACTATTTTATACACACACACTACTCTATAAGGATTAATATTTCTCTCTACAGAATATTTTACACACACACATTATTCTCTCTATAAGGATTAATATCATTTCTCCCTATGTAGTATCTTATACACACACATTACTCTCTCTATAAGGATTAATATAATTTCTCTCTATAGAGTATTTCACACACTCACATGTGCACACACACACTACTCTTTCTATAAAAATTAATATCGTTTATCTCTATAGAATATTTTATATACACATCCCCCCTAAACATAACAGGTGCAAAGTGTGATTCCATTATTTTATATTGGCAACAAGGACTGTGAATGCTAGGTTTGCAAAAAGTGTTACATTTATTAAAATATTTAGTAATAATTAATAAAAATAAATTTTAAAATTTCTGCTCTGCATAAATGATTTTGATTTAAAATTCTGATAGCCATTAATTAAAACTCTGTCTCTTAATTTTAATAGACAATCTTGGATATTTTAGAAGAAAACTATTTTTTTTAAACCCATTAATTTCAGATTTTAATTTTCAGTTTATATTTTTAAAGAAAATAATTCAAATTTTGTACATTTAGAATGCAATTAAATTTTACTTTTTAATTCTTTAGACCATTAGTGTCAAGGGAATATAAATTAGGTGAAAAAAATTTAAATAATGTAGTGATTTTTGCCAAAGTGAAGGCAAGAAAATAATTTTTATGGACTAAATGCAAGATTTTATTAACCACGTGTATATTGTTTTAAGATTTCCCCAGATATTGCTGGTTCAGCAACAGAACACTCAGACACAACACAATGATTGTTAAATTCAGTCTTTGATATTTTGCCAACTTCCTGTCTTAAAAACCATAACTTTATATAAATCTTTTGTTTTTGTTTTTATGACAGTATATAGAAGGTTAAAACATGTTTAATTTAATAATCTGTTAGGTTGATTTATAACTTTTAGATATTGATACAGGTGATACATGGGCCATTTGTACTCTGAGCTCCTGGCCTTGTAAATGTCTGGCAGCCAAAACCGTCCTGTTGACATGCTTGCCTGTGGTGTCATGTCTTTGCTCACCATTCGACCTTGATGTAACATAAACCTTTCACTGGTGTTTTTTTTTTTTGTTGTTGTTATTTTTATGGCATTATTTTCTATATTAAAATCCTTAGTCCATCTGGAATCCATTTTTGTTCAAGACGAAAAGTTAAAAATGTAATTCTGTCCCTCAAACTTAGCCAATTTTTCAGATATGCTTTGCTGGAAAATCTTTCGTTTTCTCACTAGTTTGTAATTTATATTTATTATTTCTCACATGTGTTTGTGTACTTTCTATTTTGTTTGATTGCATCTGGGCCATTCTGCACTCTGATTTTTGGGTTTCTTTTTTTTTTTGGTCGTCATTGTTTTGTTTGGCTTTATAATAATCTTTAGGGCATGTTTCACCTCCTTATCTTTATTTTTCAAAATTTTATTAGCTATTCTTAAGAATATACTTCCCAGATATACTTTAGAATGTTGGGCAAGGTAAACATAGTTTTCTTCTTTGTTAAAGCAAGAACAAAGTATTTATGAAATTTTGAGGAAAAAAAGAGAATACAATGTAACAGCTCATCTGCCGATTATAGCCTTATTTTTAAAGAGTCTTTTCGTTCAGGCTGTGAAGATTATGCATGCTTATGAGCTCTGTTCTGCTTTGCTTTCTAAGGAGAACCTGCTCAGGCATGCTGGGGTCCATGTCTGGAATCCATGTCTGGGATCGAGCCCTGCCCATGGGGCTGAGGGACTCCTGTCAGGAGGGTGGGGCTGGCCTTGGCAACATGGCTGGGCTTCCGAGGCCCAGGGTGCAGGGCTGAGAAATGCGGCAAGAAGGGTCCTGGAAGTACGCTCTGATAGCTCTAGATGAGCAGTGAGAGGTTCTTTGAGGAAACCACTAACGAGAAGGTGCGTGATGCTGTGTTTGTGAGGATCGACTCTGCTAATAATACCCACTTCAGATGTCCATCAATCTCAAGTCTCCAGCTGCTGGGACTTCTGACACATCAGCCAGCAAACTACCAAACCATTGGCAGCTTAGGTTCCATAACGTGCTAGAATGGCTCACAGATCCAGGGAAGTGCTTTACTTACTCTCACTGGTTTATCATAAAGGATACAACTCAGGAACTGCAAGATAGAAGAGATGTGTGTGGCGAGGTTTGGGGAAGGGGCACAGAGCTTTCCCCCCTCTCCAAGTGCCACCTTTCCAGCACCTGCAGGCATCCACCGACCCAGACTCTCCAAACCCCTTGCTCTAGGTTCTTATGGAGGCTCCACTATGCACTCATCAAGATTAAGTCATTGGCCACTGGTGGTGATTCAGTCTCTCTGGAGGCTGGGAAACGGGCTGAAGGCTCCTACCCTCTAATCACTGGCTGGTTCATCTGGTGATCAGACCCCATCTTGAAGCCATCTATAGGGGCATCAAGTATCACTTCAATAGCATGAGCCCAGGTAGGGTTGAGAGGGCTTATTACGAATCATAAAAGATAGTCCTTTCACCCCATCACTCAGGAAATTCCAGGGGCTTTGGGAACTTTATGCCAGGAACTGAGGACAAAGACCGAATATATATTTTTTATTATGTCACAATGTCACATACCTAAGTGACTTCTTTCCAGAAAGTTCCCAAACCTTCTCATCTCTTTTTCTCACTTGTCAAGGGGGACAATTAATAATATTATAATGTTATTATATCACATTATTATTAATTAATAAATGATAACTCTAATGAGGTTCTCATTAGCACATTGCAGATGGTCAGACTTGGACACCAGTTGTTACTATCTGGAGTGGCTGAAAAGAGGATGTCAAATGCACAGATTATTTATAGCAAGTCTGTTGGCAGTGCTTAGAATTCCTAGTCCATCCCCTGGTTCGCCTGGTGTGATCGTTAGCTCTTCTCTTCACTGGCTGCTGTCTCCTCCTGACCACTGTTATGGGTCCCGCCTGAGTGACTTCAACTAGGGAAACTCCAGACATTTAGTCCTCCTTGGTCATTCTTCATCTCATGATCTCAAACGTCAGGTATGAGTGACGGTGCTCCAGATGTGGTGTAAGGACAGATGTTGGTTTGTACTTGAGATTCAAGGAACATTTGTTAACTTAGACGTAGGAAGGCAGTAACAGGGACCTGTGTTTTTGAGAGAAGGGAGAGGGAGGAGAGAGTCGGGGCGGGGAGGAAAGACAGAATTTCTGGCATTTTTGGGCCATGGGACCTTGGGGGGTTCACAGCCAGTTCCAGGCCTTCTTTCTAGTTTCCTTGGTTTTTTGTTGTTGTTGAGATAGTCTCACTCTGTCTGTCACCCAAGCTAGAGTGCAGTGGTGTCATTGTAACTCACTGCAACCTCCAACTCCTGGGCTCAAGTGATCCTCCTGCCTTAGCCTCCTGAGTAGCTGGGACTATAGCACATGTCACCATACCTGGCTGTTTTTTTTTTTTTTTTCTTCTTGGTAGAGACAGGGTCTTTCTCTAGCCCAGGCTGGTTTTGAACTCCTGAGCTCAAGGGATCCTCCTGCCTCTGCCTCTCAGAGTGCTAGGATCACAGGCGTGAGCCACTGCGCCCCGCCTCAGGCCCTCTTTCTATCTCTAAGGTCTGTGCTCCCCCAGGCCCCACCAATTCCAGGTTCTCACAGGTCCTTTCAGAAGGAGAAATAAGAAACACCCAGGAGGCAGAGGGAGCCAGCGCAGAATGAGTAAGAAATTAATTACTAAACAGAGGACTAGAATATATCTGAATGACTAATAAGGAAAATAAATCCATTTTTGTCCTCCAGAATATTTGAAATTCAAAATAACTCATGTTTATACATATTTATAGCACCCATTATATGTCTTAGTCACTCATACCATTTGGAAAGCCGGGTATTCTCCAGCTGGAGATAGGCCCAGAGTGATTTACGATGAACCTGGAGGGTACCTCTCCCTCTGTCCCCGCACCCCTTGCCCAGACTGGGGAGCGACCACACCTGCCTTCTTCTAACCCTTCTCTCAGCCATGCACAGATGCCCTCTAGAAGCCACACTGGTCATTGGCCACACCTGTGCAGAGTGGCCAGGGAAAGTCCTCAGGGGACAACAGTCCACAAACTCCCATACATGATCTCAGTTGTGGGTGGGCTGGGTGTAGATTTGTGAAAGTTGTCAGAATCAAAATGGAGCCACTTATGTCAAATTCTAATAAAATAGAGCTGGAAGGCCTTGAAGGGAGAGTCTACTCGCAGATTTGCCTGATAACAAAAACTATCATGGGAGACTCTGCCAAACCACAGCAGTAGTTAAGGCCACCTCTATGGGGACATCTTTCGAGTAACAGCCAGTGCTAACACAACCTTGCGAGTAGTCTGACTAAACCATGCACTTGCAGTCAAAGCTGCTCCTGCGAAGACTCTCTCCCAGCAATGGCCAGTGGACGTGTTGTGGCCGGCAGTAAGCCCTTGTAACCCATGAAATTGTGTTTCAGAACAATCTGCCCATACTTCTTTTTGCCTTTAAAAGTTTCTCTTTGCCTCAACCTCCCCAGATATGCCTATGAGCTGTCATAGCACACGTATCCTGGATTATAATCTTTCTGTTTATTCACAAATAAACCCATTTCTTTGGAGGGCAACTCTCTCTGTCGTTATTTTAGGTTGACATATCTGTTAAGCAATAAGGATTATTCTTTCTGACGCATATTTTTTATCTTTCAAAACAAACTTATTTCTGTTATGATGGTGCCAAAATCTTTTATGGCTTCTGTGGCAGCCACTGAAAGAAAATCTATTTTGAGTTACTTGTCCTGGTTGGAAAATATATGAAATGTAAGGTAATTCTTCCCCCATCCCCAGTGGATTCACTCAATTTTGTGCAATACCCATAGATTTTCAACTCAAGATGATTTCCAGAGATACCTGGTGATTTCCATCTGATTGCACACTGGAGATGAGACGAGGATATTCAGAAAATAATTACATTTAATGTAGCGTTTTCTTAGCAAATAACTTTGCCTGTCACTGCCATCTCTATTCTGGGCCAGCTCTGGCCCCACCCACCCTCCTATCCTTTTATGTCTCGTTGGGGCTGTGTGTGGAGCCTGCAGGTGTTCTCGCTGAAGGACACCCACACAATGTCGACACGGGGTTGCTCCCAACATCCAAGTCCAAAACCCCGGCAAAGACTTCCAGAGTCACAGGGATAAGAAATAATTTGAAAACTGACATAAGAACACTTACTTGATATGGCATTTTCCTAAGAACTTTCATTCAAGAAGAATTAGAAATGTTTCCAGATAAAAGAGTAGTAGAAATCACCTCGAAGAGAAGCAACATAGTGTGGGGTGAGAGTCACAGACTCTGTGACAGATGAATGGGACAGGGCGTGAGCCGAGCACGACTGTTGCCCAGTGGAGTGACCCTCTGTAGGACGCACCAAACCTGTTTCACATCTTCAGAAGCAAAGATGATGATGGGAGACTTCTTGCATATTGGCTGGTGTGAGGATGAAATGAAATAATACACCAGGCTCCCGTGCCTGGTACACAGGAAGCGCTCAGTAAAAGTGAGATTCGATTGTTGTGGTTTGGCTTTAAGGAAATAAAAGCATGATTTTTATTCTCCTGGTGAGACTCGTGTCATCAGAGATTCTCTTCCCATCCATTCTCGATCTGGTGGAGGTGAACAGCAGAGAGGTCAACGTTATACACCCTGCAAGGCACTCCCCCCACCCCACTGGAATGTAGCCTGCTTTGGGTCCACATGGGACCTGTTGGCCGCTGGATCCTCAGCCTTCCCAGGCCAGGCCTTGGTGTCCAGGGATGAGGGGCGGAGCCGCCTTTGGGTTAATTTGTCCACTACCAAGAAGATGCTTCTACAGGCTGAACTGTGTCCCCACACAAAGGAAAGACCACATGAGGACACAGCAAGAAGGTGACTGCCTGCAAGCACAGGAGAGAAGTCTTGGACGAAGCCAACCCTGCTGACACTTTGATTTCAGGCTTCCAGTCCCCAGCACTGCAAGACAGTGAGTGTCTGTTAAGGGGCCCAGACTGTGGCATTTTGCTATGGCAGCCCAATCCCATTGAGACAGGTGCATCTTACCTTGACAGAGCTCCTGGTGGTGACAGTGGTGGTGTTCCCAAGGCTGTGAATGAACAAATCTCACCACAGGATGTTCTGCAGGTATCACAAACTCACCTAAGCAGGCCTTTTCAACTTAGGCCTTCTCCTGGTTCCTTAGCTTGGTTCAGAGCCCCCTCTGGCATCTTGGCTGAAAGCCTCCGTGGTTCTCAACTGGCTGCTCTGTCCTTGCACCAGTACTTAATCGATCTGGGACACATACATCCTAGCACTAGCATTTTAAGAGACTCGCAGGTGATTATAATGGGTGCCCAGGGCTGTGAACCCCTGTCCACATCGTCTTGGCCTAATCCCACTTCTGGGCGCAGGCTGGGTGTCTCACCTGGGCTTTCGGGCCACTGTGTTGGCTTCATGATAGGTCTACTCATCTCTGGTGCCCATGTCTCCAAGCTGTCCCCCAGCGAGGTCCTTCTGGCACCCGCCTGGCCATGTCCCCCTCCATCATGCTTTCAGCAACCTTCTTTAGTTCCCCTTTAAGCTTAGGATGGGTTTTACACTCCTGATGTTCATGATTTGGCCCTGCCATTTCTTTCCACCTTCATTGCCGGCCTCTCCCAGCCACGGGCTCCTTTCTGCTGCCACAGTGTGCTGTTACCGCGTGTCAGGCACAGGGCGCCTCAGGCTTTTCCCCTCACTCGCAGGACTGCTGCATCTTCCTCCTGCCGGGGCAGCCACAGTTAGAGGCTCCGCACTGTGAAACCTTCCTCAGCCTCCCCCACTCACCTCCTTGGAGCTCCATAGAGCTCTTTGGGTTGCCATATATACGTACAAATGCACACATACCTTGTCTCAGTCTGTTCAGGCTGCTATAGCAATTAGGCAGGGTAATTTATAAATAATAGAAATTTATTTCTCACAGTTCTGGAGGCTGGGAAGTCCAAGATTAAGGCGCTGGCACATTTGGTGTCTGGTAAGGGCTGCTCTGGCTTCCAAGATGGTGACTTGTGACTATGTACTCAACGTGGTGGAAGGAGAAAGGACAAAAAGGGACGAAGAGATGATCTTGCTTCTCAAGCCCTTTTATAAGGCCCTAATCTTACCCATGAGGGCAGAACCAATCACCTCCCAACAGCCCCCTCTTAATACCGTCACCTTGGGTTTTAAGTTCCAACATGAATTTTGGAGGGACACATATATTTAAACACTAGCACATATATACACAAAATGTATATATATGTACAGAAGTGCATATATTTACACACGTGTGCATATATAATATATAAATCTACATTTATATATGTAGACTGTGAGCTCCATGTAGATGGAAGTGTTTTGTTCATCTTTATTTAGTCTTGTAGAATTTATCTACATGGAATATATAAACAAATATTAATTATTTTTAAATATATAAAAATGTAAAATATTAAGATAAACATGTAATTTTGCATAATTATATAAATGTAGAAATAGGATATACATAGATATATTGATAAATAAGTATATTTATATATAAATAAATATACATATATATTTTTTCCAAATTAAAAACTGAACTTGTCCCATGGGGGGGGAAGGATTTGAAATTCTAGCTCTGCATTAAGATAAACTTTCATGTATACATGTGTCAACCTCTGAAATTTCTCTTTTGTTCTATTGATACATGTCCTTTCATGTGCCAGTATCTCGATATTTTAATCACAGCTTTATACTGTGTTTTGATACTTGGTAGGGTGATTTCCTTTTCATTCTTTTGGTTTTTAAAATTTCATTGCTATTCTTGCATATTTTCTTTTCCATATGAACTTGAAAATCAGCTAATTAAGTTACAGTAAATTCCTGCTGGAGTTGTGATTGGGGTTACATCAAATTTATAGATTAATTGGGGTAAAAATTGCTATCTTTATAACAAAAATTCCTATCCTGGAATATCTATGTTTCTCTGTTTAGTTCAGTTTTCAGTTAGGTGTTACAGATGTCTTTATACATGACAGCACATTTCTTGGCAGGTTTAATTTAATGTGTTTTATGATTTTTGTTATTGTGAATGGGATACTGTTTTTTTTAAAAAAAAAACTTTTTATAGTGGAAAGTTTCAAAAGTATACACAACTTGCAAAAATTGCATAAGGAACCCTTATGTACCCAAAACCAAACTTCAGTAATTATTAACTCACGACTGGCCTGAGTCCCTCTCTACTCCATTCCTTTCTCCCTGCCCAAATATTTTTAAGCAAATTCTGGATTTCATGTCATTTCTACCATGGACTTTTTCATGTTAATTTTATGCCTGACAACTTGTTTAACGTTCTTACTCGTGCTAATAGCATGTAGTTAATTTACATGATTCCTCAGGTAGAGACTCTTTACTTCACCTCTCCAGTCCTTAGCATGGCAGGTAGCATGAGATAGGTCCTCAATACTTGTGTGTAGTTAGTTCAAAAATCAATGCATTTCTAACTCATCATCATGATTCCATCTCTCAGCTTGCTGTGTGCTGCACAGAGATCACTTAGACCCTGATGTCTAGTGACACTTTCCAGCCTACAGCGGCCCTTAGACTCACACTCAGGTTTAGCTTGGGCCATGCCTGCCCCCTATGCTGTTTAACGTCCCATGTACAATGCACTCCTTGGCCACCAGGAAAACCATCCTGCAGTTTGGATCACCCTCCTCCTTGTCTAATCCTGGGAATCAGTCCACAGAGGCCTGTGCCTGGGGCCAGTTCTCACAGAGCAGCAGCAGTCACAGCTAAAAGTGGGACAGGGTTCACCTGAGCACAAAAAAGCACCTAGCCTAGCTAATAATTTATGTAGAGTTTCTATTGCTGAGACCTGAATCCATTATTCAGCCTTAAAACAGGAATAGAATATGCAAATGCAGCAGGCAGAAGTGCACACAGAGCACACACCATGCTTCAGTCTTGGCAACTGCTAGGCACACTGAAGTTTTAGAAAGAGAGACACTTCATTTCCTCTGCCTGAGAGTGTACAGAAAGAGATAGAAACCCAGCCATGGCCTGGGCCTTCCTCATACAAGAGCACCAGGCCACTGTTTATCTGTGGTCCTGGCCCTTGGAGTTGCCCCCATCAGCACACAGCAGTGGGGAACCCAAGGCCAGCCTTGTGGCTCCCTCTGAAAGAGGTAAACTCTTTGATGTCAGTTTCTAATGCAAGGATGTCCCCTTCCCAATCCCATTCTCCTACAAAATTATTATGGATGTCATCCATATATTAACATAAACCCCCTTTGAAATTTTTTGTTTGCTATTTTGAGTCATCACATTCTGCTACTTACTGGGTAAAGTAGACGTGTTTTCTCCGATGTTGACCTCTATCAGGTAGGTTACTTGAGAAGAGGTCCATGTTCACCTCAGAGCCCCACCCAGTCATGATTTTAGGGTTATCACAACCTCTAGAGTTCTCAGTTTTAAAACTTGTCCTCACTACAACTTCCACAGCCTCCTTGACTCTGACTTTCCCCCTGGTTCTTCTCTGGCTTTGCTATGGCTTTCTTTGGTTCTCTCATGCGAAATGGAACTGGCTTGGTTGTATGCCCAGGCTGGGAAGATTTAATCTCATTTAAAAAGTAGCTGTTATTTAATGAAAAGAAGGCTGAATTTGAAATCTCAAAATACGGGCTCAGGGCCTGCATGTACAATTTCTTATTGGGGTCACCTGGGTGGAGTTGTTTTGTGTCCTGGAGCCCCAGTGACAATGGGGGTAATGGTGAACTCAGACCATTGATGTACAAGTCAGACAGGAGATGAGTGTGGAAGTATTTGGCAAGATATGTTGTTTATGCTGATATCACTAGAGCCGTATCCAACCGATGTGCAACAGAACATAGTACTGGTTATTAAAATGTTGAAGTATTTCTGTACCAGTTCAGAAATAGCTGCCTTCCCAAGTGGCCCCCTTCCCATGCCCCAGGGCTCCTCCCTGCTCTGACTGCCCACCCTCTTGGGTGCCCCTCCCTCTCTGTCCTCACTACCTTGCCGCAAAAGGGTTAATACCTGGTACTATTCCTGAGACTCACAATTTTCTGCCTTTGGCTCCAGGCAACATATATTTATTTGCAGCATTAACTAGAGCTTAACCCCAGTGGTAAAAATTAGAAAATGCAAAAATTAAAATTGGCCACTTTAGGCAAATTCTCCCTCCTTCTCTCTGAAAGTATGAATTACTGCTTCTGCCTTCAGTAAGATGAACTGAATATAATAGCCCCAATCTTGTTTGTTCCAATAGAATATTTCATATGGTAGAAGGCGGCTAAATTATGTGTTTTGAAATTCCTTAAAGCTGCAATTTAAGAAATGTATAATTAAGCCCTGACATTATCAAAGAGTAGGAAATATTTCTCTTCCAACTTTTCTATGTTTTAAAACTATTCAGAGTTTTAACTTTAGTGACAGCAGAGTAGGTAACACATCAAAATCCTAAGAACAACTGTTAAATGGTTAACAAAGTCAATGAATGTGGCCGTAACTCTGGCGGTAAGGATACTTTCTCACAAATTTCGTGTAGACAGCAGGCATAGTTATTTCCTTCTCTGAGGTGGCCCTTAGAACTTGTGACAGGTGCAAAACTTTTCAGCCCCAGTACCTGGAAAAGATGTGGTTCAGCCCTCGGCCTCCTTCCTGGGAAGGTGCTGTTAAAATGGGTATGGCCGTCATTAAGTTCATAGCTTCAGTGAGATCTGTCTGTTCTTGCAGATTGTCTACATTTCTTTAAAGATAGAACTTCACTAAAAGGTGAAGACTTTTAAGAATAAAATGACAAAAAAAGAATATATTCTTGTATTGCTTAAATGTTGTATTAGTTTCCTAGAGCTCTTGTAACAAATTACTAAAAACTTGGTGGCTTAAAAACAGTAGAATTTTATTCTTTCACAGTTCTGTAGGTCAGAAGTCTGAAATCCAGTGTCAGCAGGGCCTGCTCCTTCTGGAGGCTCCGGGGGAGAATCCTTCCAAGCCACTGCTGGCCTCTGGCAGCTCCAGGGAGTCCCTGGCTTATGGCAGCATAACTTCCATCTCTGCCTGTGTCTGCACATTGCCATCTTCTTTGTGCCTCTGGCTTCCCTCTGCCTTTCTCTTCTCTTAAAATGACACCTGCCATTGGATTTAGGGCCTGTCCTAAATGCAGAATGATCTCATCTTAAGATTCTTAATTATATCTGCAAAGACCTTTTTTCCAAATAAGGTTACATTCACAGATCTGGAGGTGAGGATATGAACATATATTTTGGGTGCCACAATTTAACGGACTGTAGATGTATGTTTAATAAATTTCAGGAAAAGAACCTAAGGGATTGATAACAATGGTTATCTATTTGGGGAGAAGGTAACGGGAAGAAGGGTAAATTTTACCTCTATTTCATTTTTAAACCACTTAAAATTTTGAGTCTAGTAAATCTGTTACTTATTAAATAAACAAATAAATATAATTTCAAATGATAAAATGAGGTATTGTCCATTATGATGTTAACTCAAATCTTTAACACAATTAAAGCCAAAGACAAAACATGAATTCTTAACTAATGACAATGAAACATATCAGCATTAAGATTTTTTAATAAAAGGAAGGTGAAGGTGTTAAAAATTGACATTCATTTTTATATATCACAAGCTACACAAAGTGCAAGCAAAAAAAAAAAAAAGATAGAAAAATGAAATTATATTGGCCTGGTGATTTTCGTTACGATCCCCAAAGTCATTTGTTCGACAAGCAGGTTACACCTATGACTGAGTAGTCAGTCCAGAGGGAGACGCAGGGGGCCCCAAGAGGCCGCACTTTCCATTAGATCCAGGACTGGCTTCAAATGCAGGAAGAAGTCAATGGCACTGTGATAAACATGAGTGACCAAGGAACCCTGCCATGTTCTTTCTCACTCAGGTAGCCTTCCTGTCTCAGCTAACCCCTCATGCTGAATATCAGGACTTAGAAGAAAAGGGCAAAAGAGCCAACCTTTCCTTTTCCTTTTCCTTGCAATCTTTCCTTACTCATCAGGGAGCCAAAAATAGAGCTTGTTAGCAGAAAATGTGCACACCAAGAAGTGAAATAAAAACAGTTGAGTTAATGTTTTGCAGTGTTTCTGGTAAGAATGAAATATATGTGTATGTACGAGCCATGCAGTACAAGTCATGTAATTTTGGAGATTCTGCATAGGGGTTAAATGCACTTATATTTGTGTTTAAAACTGGAATTGCACAATATAAAGAGGAATGGTGAAACTCATGCTAATGATTTAAAATTTTATTCTTTCTTTACCTAAAATAACCTTAAACAGCAACTGAAAAACACCATGACAAACCAAGAGAGACTGTGAAACAAGGGGAAAGCTTTATATGTTATTACATTTAATGACACTTTTCTGCTTTTTGGACCAGAGGACCCACATATTCATTTAGCACCAGGCCACACAAACCGTACAGCCCCGCTGCAGGGAGCTCTAGCAAGGTGTTCTGATCTGCCTATGGGAGAGTGCCCTCCTCTGGTCCAGTCAGTTTGTGGGCTGAAGGTCACATGGTACAAAATATGGCAGCCCCTGAATGAACCTGGGGTGACTTCCCCCGGAAGTTCCCCCTGGAAGGGAAGGACATTTTTTAAAGCAATAATATTTTGGCAGTCTGTCTCCCCCACCTCCCTTCACCCACAGGGCACTTGTTGCATTGCTGCGTTTTAAACAATGTCATGCCAAGTTCCTGGTGTGATATTTCCTCAGTCTATTAAACTTCAGTGTATCATTTTTTAACTGCTTCTGAGGAACAGACTGTTAGAATGGTGTTACCTCTTTTATTGGTCTAAATCACACTTTTCACATACTAGGCTTTGTATTAATTAGAAAGAACCACTTACTTTGAGTGAAGGCAAAAATTGAGATGATTTGAGGGTATTTAGTCATTTCAGGTAAATCTCAGCACAGTGAATTATTTCAACAGAATTTCCATGTGGTCTTCTTTGAAGAAAAATGGATCTTAAGGAAATTTAAGGACTTCAAGTCTTTTTTTCTGTTTTGTCTTTGCTTATGTGTTATTTAGATGTGCAGATCTATGAAAAAACTCTCCTTTTTTGTGGACAGCAGGTTCTAACTTTAGTACCTCCTGAGCACAGAGAGTTGAGGTTTCATGAAGCTTCCCTCTCTGGCTGTTTTTCTGGTGTTGCTGCATGGAATGCTGCCCTCACTGGGCGGTTACAGCCATCTACATTGGGCACGCATACGTCCATCCATTTGCCCTGGTTCTCACCTCACCCACCTGCCCACCACCCCCATCCCCACCCAGAATTGCCACCTGGGACTTTGGTCCAATCTCAAATGCTAGTAACAAAGGAAAAAAGCCCAAAGTTTGAAGGGAATGTGAGATTTCTCCTTCCATGAAGTCCCCTGGGAGCAGAATTTCTGAAAGACTCACCATCCCAGAGGCTATACAGCTCTTGACAACTCCTGTCCTTTCAGGAGAAAAGTGAACACTTGGACTTGAAGGTTTTCCCCACCAGGTTTCCCAGAGAGTTGATATCGGCATCTCTGCAGGGCCAGGAAAAGACTTGATGACCTCTCTGGAACCCCCCCAAGGTTTGCTTTCCCTGCATTTTCATTACTTGTTCTTAGCTCTTTGAACTGCATCCAAGTGCCTAGTCCATGACATCATAATTGTTCACCTGGGACAAGTGCAGAGATCTGATTTCATATGGTAAAATTCAGTGCACCTGGGTACCACATAATGGCTCTTCTGAGACACGCATGCATTACATCAGCTATGATTCATTCCTGTGATCTTTTTCTATGCTAGAATCTAAGAACACAAGCCAACTACTTCAACTGCTAGAAGATGCTTAACTGGGACAAACAAAACTAATTTTTAGTTTTCCTTTCAACTTTAGTCCAAACCATATATATTCCAAATACCCCACATGACTTTTAAGCAATAACAACAAAATCAAGGGAATAGCATCTAAAATGCATTTCCCATGCTGAGCTTGGATGGACTTCAGGGTCATTAACAAGCTATGCCAAGCAGCATATGAAATCAGTAACATAAGCTTTGATGCTATAGCTGTGTGACCTCAGGCAAATGACTCACACTCTCTGAGCTAAAGTTTACTTATCTGTGAAATAAAGATAGCAATGTCTACCCTAAAATAATGGATTACATTAAATAATAAAATCCCCTTGCTCAGTGCCCAGTACGTTAAATCTTTTTCTCCTTTCCACCCATGGAAAATACTGATGTGGTGAGTGAAGTAGGTTTCTCCCTGCCATGCCTGGAGACTTCCCTGACTGTGCAGCAGACAACCAAGGCTTGGTTGGGATTGGCTCCTCAGGGTCTTTAGGGGCATGTTCTGATTGTTGTCAGCCAATCACAACTATCCTGTTCCTCCTCCCACCAGCACGATTGGTTTTGGCAAGTGCTGGACAAAGCCATCAACATATGTCAGTCACCTGGCCTCAGGTGACTCAATCAGTGCAAAGCTCAGCTGTTTATTTTTCTTCATCTGGTTGTGAGCAAAGAAGCTGTGGCCCCGGTTACCATGGAAGCTGTCTTGTGACCCAGAATGAAGTTCACTGGAGGACAAAGCCAGGGACAGAAAAGGGTGGAATGAAGAGAGTCTCTAAGAAAGAGGGGAGGGCCCTGTTTGAATAAAGCCTCAACGGGGCTTTTCATTTATATGACCATCTGCCACCCTTGAATACACCTTTCTGCCTGTTCATAAGAAGAGACTGACACTCATGTCTGGGTTTTTGATCTAGAACTACAAGTAGGCAAGGATGCAGTTGAATCATAGAGGACTCATTCTAGCATTTCCACCAGTTGAGCCATTGCTAATGGATTTTACGACTACATCCTTCACATTAGCTGCATAAGTGAAACCGTCACTATTAGACAAAACTCAGTGGAATATGGCTGTCTCCACTTTTTGCTGGTAGGAACCATGTGCAGAATGTTAAACCTCTGAGAACCCTCCAGAACATGGGAGTGCGCACAACAGTTTTGAGATTGTGCTGTTTAACTTAGTACTCTAACTTCTAGATATGTGCCTGAGACATAGCTCTAAAGAAGAAAAAGGCTGTCTTTGTGAAAATGTTATTGCAGCATTGTCTATTTACGTGTTTTGATTGAAATTAAAAAAACATTATGTTTAGTTATTAAAACTGATGGTAGCAAAGGACTGAGAGTGAAATATATTAGCTCATTTCTGCCACAGGACCCCTCCTGGCCTCACATCTCAGAGGTACCACACCGTTAACAGTATTATTCCAAAAATTGTATTTACATAAATGAGTACATTGGAGTCATTTTTGCAAAAGCCCCTATTTGTGTTTCAAAAAGATATAAGGGAATGCTGATATAATAAGGGATCCATTAAATCATATTGCAAACAAAACAAAATAAAACCAACTAGCCAACTAACCAACCAGCCCTGATGCAACCTAAGTGCCATTAGCATGGGGCTGGTTAATAAATCTGGTATCATCTACAGGAATGCTGTACATCAGTGATAAAGAATGAAGATCTACATGTTCTGTAATAGGAACTTGTACAAGGTACATCATATATGACCTTAAGTGAAAAAAGCAAGTTATAAAATAACATGTACACTATTATCCCTTTACAGTATAATAGCGTAGTAATGTAGAATTCTTTAACTGGTTTTCATAAGTCAGGATACTTTTATATAAATCAAGATATTTTTTTGGACATCTTGGATATCCAAAATAGGATATTAATTGCTGGTGTGAGAAGAAATATGTGAAGAGGCTCTCTGGTGTTGAGCAATGCTTCACGTGGCTAAGCTCTGGCTTAGGCTTCCTCCTTTGTCTCGACAGGACGCTGCGTATCTGATCTGGCTCACGAAATCTCTGTACATGTCTTTAAATTGCATTGAGTCTAAAAGATTCTGGAAGGGACCCAAATAATTCGTGACAGGATCCATCTTAATTCCTGATAAACAATCAGGGACTACTGTTTGTGAGAATTAATAAAGACAAAAAATTAATAGCTTTGTAATGCAATATTATAGAGAAAATCAAGGTCTTTGACAGAAACCAGAGACAATGTCTTCCAAAGAAATAGAGTTCTGTGAGAAATAGGAGGCAATGTTACAAATTTTCTACTGCGTGTTCTTTAAAACATTCAAGAAGATTTCGCACCTGTGAAAGCAGGTGGGCAGAGAGAGCACTGAGGTCTGGCGAGAATGTGAGAAGATGAAAAAAGCACAGTGCTGGAATAGAAAATGCCTGCCAGAAACAGCAGTAACTGAGTCAAGGATGAGAAAATCGAATCAGTTAAGTAGATGATACACGTGAGAAATTCTTGGAGCTAAAAGTAAAAGTCAAGGGTGTGAAAAAGCCGAAGAAGTGATGAGAGAGAAAAAAGACCCAGAGTTGAAGGACAACCCGTGTGCATGTCAGGAAGAATAGAACAATGGAAAAGAAGCACTGAGCAAATAGAAACTTTCTGGAGCTGAAGAAAGAATTCAACCTTCTGGTGAAAAGGTTCATTAAAACAAATCAAAATTAATTAAAAGAGCCCAACACCTCGACTTAGCATTGTGACACTTCTGTGTTTCAGGCACAAAGAAAAGACACAGAACAAACGGGAAAAAATAAAGCAGCAACCACAGCAAAAGCAAAACCAAATCAGGTAACCTCCAAAGAACCACAGCTCAGTCTGGCTTCAGACCTCACAGAATCAAATTCCCGCAGACAATGGAGTCGGAGTCGTGTCCTCCGAAAATGAGAGAAAATGATTGTGAAGCAAAAGAAATTGTCTAGAGATTAAAGGTCGAAGTATTTGGACAAGTAAGGTAAGGAGCAGCTGAATATTAGAAATGTAGAGGAAAAAAACCTCTTTAATTCTATTTCTTCATGTGTACACATTTCAAAGCACCTCTTAAAATTAAAAATACTAGTCCAAAAAAAAAAGATAAACACCAGAAAAGAGAAAAATGTAGCGAAACAGAGAAAATAATGTTTCAGTGTCAGATAGCAGAGAGAGAAGACAATAATTTTCCTTTAAAGCAACTCAGGGAAGTTCTCTTTCATTCTAGGCATCCCAGTAACATGCTTGCTTGTCTATAATGTTGAGGGCAATGACGGATGTTGGCATGCTGAATTTTTGCATCCTGTCCAGAAGTAGTCTCAGGAAGCTCCCCAGTGCATCTCCTCCTTTCCAAAGTTCTGGAGCACATAGGCATTGCAGGGGCAGCGTCTGCACTTTTGCTTGGAGGGAAGCTCAGATGATAATTCACAGATGCAATGCATAATCGGGAACTGCTGTCTTCCTTTTGGAGGGCAGTGAAAGGATCCCACTTGACTCACCTTGCTTGTGTTTTTGTTACTTAACAACAGTACAAGCTAAATAGTCATGCCCAGCCTGCGGTGAGTATGGGATGGCCAAGAGGGTGTTTTCAGAGCCCACCCCAGCTCTACTCACCTGCCCTCCGTATGCACCTCCCTCCTCTTTGTCAGAGGTGCAAGCCCACACCTGAAAAGCTGCTTTGCTCAATGCTACCCAGACGCCCCTTGTACTTCCCAGCTTTCACCTCTGTTCATCTTATTTCCACCCCTGGAATCCACTTCTTCCCCTCAATTTCAAGCACCAAAATTCTACCCAAGCTTGAAATACCTGCTGTGCTTTGTAACCACGCAGGGCAGGGCCAACTCTAAAAACAGCATTCCCCCACCCCCCCTTTCCAAAGGAAAAGCCTCAACGTTCACTCTTGGACTCCCAGTTTGTTTTCAGTTATAGGAAGTGTCTACTTCTTTTCTAATTTCTTATCCAGTTGACAACTGGTGCATTTTTGGCTGGCTCAGTGCCTTCCCACCTGGGTCCCGAGGACTCTGGTCTGACCCTGTCTCCTCAGAGCTGCGTAGCTGCAGCAGACCAGTCATGGTGCCTGAGAGTTGTCCCGCTAATGTTCTGAGGTGATGCTGACCATGCAGGAGGTGCCCCAGCCACACACTCTCACCCCCCATCTTTCTTAGCCCAGCGGCTGGGCCCCTGCAGGGCTCATTCAGACTGCATCTTAGCTTGTGCTCTGATTTTCTGAATGCTATTGTTTCCCCTCTGAATCCTGGCCTCTGCTCTGACCCCTGATCCCTCTTCTCTGCACCCTCCCAGAGAGATCTTCTGCCATGTTCTGCCCAGGGGTCCACTGTGACCTTACCATACCCTAGGACACCATTCAGGTCAGCCTGCAATGAGTCAGGTCCCTTACCCCAGTTTGGACTGAACATGGCTCTGTTTTCTCTCCTGCCCTGGTGTGTTTTGAAGTCCCAGTGCCTTCTGGACACAGCTCCTCAGGCTGTCCAATCTGTGCTACCAGCAACACCAAGGTCCAACCAGATGTTCTTTGAGGACTGGAGTTGGCTCATTTCTGAAGTCAGTCCTTTGCCACTTATCTCATGGATGTTTCTTTTTCTCCCTGACTTAATGCTCCAATTTCTAGGCCACCTGCTAGATTACTCAGCAGGAAGTTAGGTTAGTGCTCAAGGTGATGGGTCCTAGAATGACCTTGGGCAAGGTGTAGAACCTCTTTGAGCCTCAGTTTTCCCATCTGTAATAGGAAAATAATAACACTAACTTCGAGGTTGTTGTGAGAATTACATGGGATCAAACATGTAAGAACACAGGAGAGAAACAGTAAATATCCCTTCCCTGCCATGTCCCACGGGCCTGCATCTGAGTATTCAGACCCAGAGATATCAGCCTCAATTTTTAAACACAGATCAACTTTGATATGAAGCCGTTGTGGAATATTGTAATTTATAAAACAGAAATAATTGCCTTAGTGAGTTTGGCAAATATTATTTTTGCATTTTCTGAGACATAGCATTAATGCTGCTGTGGGTAGGCCAAAGTGGAAAATTAATAGTTCAGGATGTTATGTAATCAGATTTAGGGAGAAAGTGAGCTCTGCTCTGGCCTTTTATGCCATTTTAAATGGGACATTGTGAGGCTTATTTAGGCAATTGATTGTGAAACATTTTATAGTCAAAAAGATACAGATATTGGTTACACTTAATAGGAGGACACATGGATGGTCATTAAGAGGGAGAGACCACAGGGAAAACAGAGTGTTTCTGCAATACCACCAAGGTGAAATCTGTGACCTTCTACACCAGAAACAAGGAGGGCAAATGAAGATCGATTTCTGTCTCTCGGCTCTCAGCCGAGTCAGAGATGGTCAATTTAAATTGAAAATAAAAAGAATAGCTTCAGTCTAGACACTAGCAGATATTTCTCCATATCCTACAATTAGAAATTTGCAAACTGCACAAACTGTGTTCTCTGAGTGAAATCAGGCCCTCAGAGACTGACTTAACTCCTATGGATGTGGCCGGCCATAGACTGAAAGCTTCTGGAGGTTTTAACACCAATTAGTCTCCTCTGCCTCACCGGTCTGAAGCCTTGCTCTGATGCCTTGCTCTGATTATAGCCTTTGGAAAAAAAAAATTTTTTTTAAAAGAAAGCTAGGTAAAGCTTGCAAAGGCAAAGTTATTGACATAAAATGGGGAAAAATAGATTCCTGCAGATTTGAAAGAGCCTAAAAGGAGCAGCATTCACAGAGCCTCTCATTTCTAATTCATGTGACTAAAAGACAGAGGTGAAAGTCACAGAGTATTATGCATGGACACTTTTTGTGTAGAGAAAACAGAGTGTTATCTGCATGGTCAAAGGCCAGGGGAAAAAATCATTAGAATTGCAAACTGTCTTTTGTCATTTTGGGAGCATTCTTTAAAAGACAGTGAAATGTAGAACAAGAGTCAGTATTAAAGGACAGGGCTTGAGTCTCTGCTTCTCAGACTGTGACGCTGAGAAGACGGAAACTCCATCTCTGTGCACAGGGGACACGAGACCTCCCTCAGGCAAATGGTGTAGTCTGCACTTTTGAATGAACTGTGAGAGGAATCGCATGCAGACTGGGGAACGCCAGATTTAGAATCACAGAGTGGGGTCTGATTAGCTGGGACAGCCGCTCACCAGGAGTTACAGGGTGTTCAAACTGGGGGCAACACAGTCGCCATACCGTCCTCATCACTGCTTCTCATGACTTAACTCGAGTCCTCCCATTAAGATTTATTATACTTAAGGCTGTGAAAAATCTAAAGTGAGATTAGAGTTTCATAGAATCTCAAATAATTTCTTGGAAATCTTGTTTTGATTTCATTTTTGTAAAATGTCCAATTTCTTCTCTCTCTACCAAATGGTCTCCATCCAAGCAGATATTTAGAAGGGTGAGTCTGTTTCCTAGAATACAGAATAGGTAAAGTTGATTTTAGTTTATCAGTGATATATCAGGAGGATGTGGACAGGAAGAACTTTTTTTTCTGGTGCTAGAGAGATAGTAAAATAGTAAAAGGTCACCCAAAAGAAGTTTCAAGCCTTTAAATCTCACCATTTGAGTAGAGAGTACAAGCAGATATGCAGAGGCTTAAAGTAAGAGAAAATGAAGGATGTATATTTGGCATATCTGAAAAGCCTAAGGATGGAGGCAAGCCAGGGGGTCCAACTGCTGCATAATCTGGGGTCTGGGCCATATGAAGGGTATGACACCTCAAGCTTCTGTTCATGTAGGAATCCAGTAAGAAAGCTTCCATTAGGTGGACTTGTTTATTTGTAGAATAAAGGCCTGTGGAAAGCTGGCCTCTGGACTCAACTCTGTCTGTTTTAACCTTTCCTGAGCCCTGAGGTGATCCTTCTAAGAATCTAATGAATGCTATGAACCATTTTTCCAGAGGGGGAAAAAATGCACACATAAACAAATAATGTGCTACAGATAATTTTAAGGGACTCACATGTGTCCTGAAGACTTTGTGCAAGGATGACTAATATTATGATAATAGTATCATTCCCACTTTACAAATGGAACAAAAGCATTTTGGCAATGTCTATGTGGGAAGAATGAATTGACAAAACCTGTGAAATAAATTAAAACCATTACTTTAGGATGTTTAATGCAAGCTGGACTGGATTTTTCTTGATAGTTGATTGACTTGGCTTGGGGAGATGAAAGTCTAAGAACGGAGGGGGAGGAACTGCTGTTACTGCCTTGATACATTTCAGAAGAGCAGTTATGTCTTGAATAGGGAAAAATTAAAACTTAAGCTATTCTCCTAGAAACACATGTATAACAAAAACAGAGCACAGATGAATTCCAGATTAAGAAAAGAATCAAGTGCAATAAATTCACAGAAACTGCAGCAAGAGTAACTTTTGAAACGCTTCATCACATTTGGCCAAAGTAATCCTTAATCGTTGCGAACACATCATTAGTTTTTACAGAAGTGAGGTGCTTCTGTGGATAGATCTCTTCATAGTTTGCAGGGGTTTGTGAACCAATTAAGTCTGTTCGGTAAGCCTTTAGAGAAAAGAGTTCAACCTGTGCCCCCAGAAGCAATTTGTATCATAATTGGAAATATACAATTCATTACAACAAAGTCAGCCTTATAAATATTCTGTGGTTTATATTTATTATGAATGTGACCATCGATGGGCTGGGTACAGTGTCCCGGTTTGTCTTAGCAGTCCTGGCTTAGACCTGTTGTCCTAGCATCATTGAGAGTGTCCCATTTTACTCTAAAAAGTGTCCTAGGTGAGTGATAAATGATTTGGTTCTTTTATTAATGGAGTAAATGGGAAAGACTATTTCTAAATGGGTAGGATGAAGATTTGTATAACCAGTAGGGAACAGTTTGGCGATGGATTTATTTTCTAAATATGCTCTTGCTGATAATTTCTTAAGGGACTAATACAGAATAGTAATGTTCAAGGACTGTCACCTTTAACATATTTTGATCCATTTATGATACAATCATATTTTTTGTATCATATTCTTCATGCTCAAAACATAGCACAATTAGAAAAGTTTTTAGAAAAGGTACATTTTATGTGGAATCATGGGTTTTCTTTGGTAAGTTTTTTCTACTAAACCACAGAATTCTTCTGATCCTTAAAAATATTTGAGTAATGAATACATAGTAACACATTTTACTTAGTTACAGACATTACTTCAAGGTAAACACACACACACCCCAATTTTGTAAGAGGAAATTCAGGAAAAACAAGCACTAAGAATTAGCTGGGGTATTGGAGAGGCTAAATGTAGACACCACAGTGGACAGTCCCAGCTCAGTGCGACCCTCCCAGCTATTCTTGAAAATGTACCAAATACAGTTCAGTCTCATTGGTCGCAGGCTCTGTATTTGAAAATTTATCTTCTCACTAAAATTTATTTGTAATTCCAAAATCCACTTGTAGCACTCTTGTAGTTATGCGTGGATGTCTGCAGAGTACAAAAAATTTGAGTCTCCCAACGTGTATGTTCCCTGCGGAGGCTGAACAAGAGGATGCTCGACCTTCTCATTACAGCTCTCAATACTGCAAACAAGTGTCCTTTTTGCTGTCTACTTAGGGCCATGTGTTTGGAATGTTTGTGCTTTTTGTTGATTTTGTCTTTAAAGTGGCCCCCAAATGTAGTGCTGAAGAGCTGCCTAGTGTTCCTAAGGGCACCAGGGCACATGATGTGCCTCATGGAGAAAACATGTGTCTGATAAACTTCGTTCAGCCGGGAGTTACAGTGCTGTGCTGTCAGCTGTGAGTTCAGTATTAATGAATCAACAATATGATACGTTGGGAAAAGGGGAGAGAAAATTTACCAATCTGCAAGTGAGGCCATTCTGGAAAGTGCTTAAAGTAACATCTATAGTGTGTGATGAAGCTATGGAAAAAGATTAAAAAATGGCTAAATGTGTAGATTTTGGAGATGATGACCAACAAAAAAAGGAGTAATAGACATCATTGCTGTGAGGCTGAAAGCCAAAGAAATTCACAGCTGTGTTTCCCTGGGCCAGGAAGTGTTAAAACCCTTCTCAGCTAATGGTGTGTTATAAAGGAAACACTGCATATAACTAATCATTTTTAAGAGATATATATTCAATAAGGTGTCTTTAAACAAAAACACACAAAAAACAAAGCTGCATATTGATCAGTCAACAGACATGTTGTGACCTGAAGCTCACAGGAACCTAATGCTGAATTCTCCTGGGAGCAGGGCACAGGGTGAGCTGGTTCAGTGCTCGTGGCAGTTTTACAGAATAGCTGCTATGAATGATGAGAATCGCCTGTACAGTAGGTGGGTGACGCCGTCTTGCACCCTGCAGACTGGGCCACCATCGCTGAGAACCTCTGAGCTGCATCACTCACCATGAGAGAAGCAGAGGTGTGTCGTGCCAAGCCCTGCCTGGATTCCTGACTCTCAGAATCTGTGAGATCTAATGAAATGGTTGTGGTTGAATCCATTTTGTTTTGGGATCACTTGAGAACAGAACAGAATCAGAACAGAATTTGGTACCAGATATGGTAATTTTGATAGATAGTCTCTCTTTAGTTTTGAGCCAGAATACTGCAAAATAGGTTATTCCTAACACTTTACGGAGGTGGAAACTGAAATTGAGAGAGCTTAATTAGTTCAGTTATTCCAAAGTGGTGGGCACTGGTTCATCCCAGCGTTGCCTGACTTGCACCAACTCCTGCCTTCCTCACTGTCCCACACTGCCTGCTGGAATAACTAGCGACAGCTGCTTCTAATTCAGTCACTTCTTGGAATAATAAATAGGCCGCTTTTGACCTTTTTTGTCCTTCGAGCTGTGTGTATGATAATCGAGAGTGCTGCAGTTTATCCATTTCCATAGACCTTTATTGGAGATTTCTTGCAGCACCTTTGGTTCCGTGGGAACTGCACAGACTGTTGAGCGTGACGTGCGGGGCATGTATTGAGCAGAAAGGACTCTTGGGAATTAGGGTGTCCTGTCAGTTAGGAATTGTTCAAGCTTTGCAGGGCAAGAATGGCTTGAGGAAGAGCTCCTGAGGTCTGTGGGAACAGCCATCGTGAGGACAGACCCTGAGAGAATGAGAATTGGGCGTCGTCACACAATCTGACCAGCTCACATCCACGTGGAGCTTCCTGTGTCACCTCTGTGTCAGGGAAGAGACTGGACTTGCAGTTTTCTCCTGAGAACAAGGCTGAATTACTCCAAGCTGCACAGAAGGGGAATGTCTATTCTTGGAGGGGCCCTGGGACTTGTCTTCCACACGTCCGAGGGGACATTCATAGCTGTGTGGTCCAATGCATCCTGCAGTTGCAGCAGGGATGCTGCCGATTGTCACTGCTGCCTGTGCTTAGATGGGAAAGTGGCAGAGGGGCTGCCGGCATGTAGTCTGTATGTCATTTTGATTCTAGGCAAACAAAGGCAAAAGGGAGATTGGCTGAACATGACGGATGTCTGCCTATGGGACGATGCAAGGCAGTGCATGTCTTCCATTAGGAGTTAGGTATTGTGGTCAGCAGAAATATAGCCCCCCAAAGGTGTCCATGTCCTCTTTCCTGGAACTTGTGAATGTGTTACTTTATATGGCAAAGAGAAATTAAGGTTGCAAATAGAATTAAGGTTGCTAATTAGCTGACCTTAAGACAGATTATTTTAGATTTTCTGGAAGGGCTCAATACAATCATGGTGATCCTTATACATGGAAGCAGCAGGTAGGAGTCAGAGCGATACGATGTGAGAGGACTCAGCTGCCATCACTGCCTTTGATGATGAAGAAAGAGGCCACAAGCCAAGGAATGCAGGTGGCCCCCAGAAGCTGGAAGAGGCAGGGAATGGATTCTCCTTGACAGCCCTTAGAGGGAACACAGCACTGCTGGAAGCTTGGTTAGCCCAGTAAGACCCATGTCAGGTTATAAGATAGTAAGTTTGGGTTGCTTTAAGCTGCTACATTTGTGATAATTTGTTATAGCAGCAATAGGAAACTGATACAGGTATCATTACCCACACTTTAGAGATGTTGAACGAAAACTTAGAGAAACCAAATAAGTTGTCAAATCAGCGACGTTCACAAGCAAATCACAAGCAAAATGACAGAGCTGCGGGTTGGTGGTAGGTCCCTGCAGCTCCAGAGTCTATGCTGTACAACCCTGTGGTGTGGCTTTCCCTCAGGAATGGGCATTATTTTCTTACTCTTTGCAATCAGATTTGGCAATGTTAGGGATGCTCATATGAACAGGAGCTGCAGGATTGCCTCAATTGCTTGGGATGTGTCCTGACGCAGACATTGTGTCGTTGCCACTAGACATAGTCAGGAATAACTCGATATAAATGCAAAATTTGAGTTTTTGTGGGAAGGATAAAATAACAATAGAACTGACCTTGACATTTTATAAAACGGCAAGGACTGCATCTCAGTTCAGCCTGGCTTCTCATCCCGGGAGGTGTTGAGTGCAAACTTAGGAATATTCAGAAACTGCTGAGCCAGTGGCCGTGAATATTTATGAAGTGTCAGTGCTGGCCGGGTGCTGTCATGTTGGCTCGAGGAGTGTGCTGTTCCAGGATTTGGTTGCTCCGTCCCTGCATAATGAACTCAGGGTGCCCTGACTTTAACTTCTCCATCTTCCACATGCTGAGCTGGCATTGATAACCTTCCCAGGGGGCCTCTTCTCTTATCACTGGTTTCTTCCAAACGCCACCTGAGAGAAAGATCACACGGACATCTATGTCAGCTTCCCTTTTTTACAAAATGACCACACTTGTGTTTCAAACTGCCTTCTCTGTAGCTCCAGGAGCTGCCTGGAGCATTCTCTGTAGCCAAGACGCAGGGAGCTGGTCTGGGCCTAGACCCCTGTTCCACCTCCTCTTCCACCAGAGGAACTCCACACTTATCTGTTTTGTGTTTGGAGCTTCCTTACAAGGTTTTACTTCAAGAAGGCCATCTGCTGCCACAGAAAGCTTGAGAACTGTCAATATAAGGCTCTATGACAGTAAAGCCATGGGAAATGTATTCAGACAATAAATATTGACTTTACTACATACCAGGCGCTTTTCTGGCCACTGGAGTGGAGCATTAAATATTATAAAAGAGACAAAGATTCCTGCCCTCAGGAGCTTACAATCTTAGCAATGTGAAACAGGACACCCCAAAAATCATCACTGGGAAGGACATCTGGATGCTCCTGTGTGCTGTGCTTTCTTGGGCCCCCAAGGCTCGAAGTTAAACTGTGTAATTTCTATATGGAAAACATGTATGTTCTGGCCCTTTTCCATTATTTGATGGCCTTAGTCTGCCCCCGCCAGGCATTCTGGGGTCTCCAGGAGCTGTCTCACTTGGACTTGGGCCCCCTCCGATGGGCACCTGCTGTTTCTCTGACCTGTGGGCCCTCCCGGGGTGGGGGCCCCTCTGGAAGCACAGCTGAGGTCTGCTCTGGGGGGAAGTGGGATGAAGACCCCTCACTTTCTGGTGCCCCCCAGGGTCCTAGGGATTTGTGATAAGCACCCTTCTTTCCACCTTGCCTCCAGGTCTTTTCTCCCCAGGATTTTGGCTGGAGTCCATGGGCTGCATCAGGGTCACAGGGGCTAGACTCACAGTCTGTCGTCCTCTGATGACTAAGGCTTTGTTCTGGCCTGACCCTGCCTGCCTGGCTCTCTTCCCTTCGGAAAATTCTCTCCCAAGAGGCTCACTGGTCAGTCCCTCCTCAGAATGGGCTTCTGCCGAGTGGTCCCACCAGTTTGCCAGACAGGCTCTGTCCTGCACCCATGTCACAGGTGAATTTAGCTTTTCCCCATGACACATCCCTCCCTGCTTGAGTCTTGCCCTTAACCTAAGGGGAGTTCCTCTGCTTCCCAGACCGCCACGGCATAAAGTGGACCAACTTCCCTCTCCTTACTCGACCTCCATGCTCCCAAATGACATTGTCACTTTTAAGACAGTCACCACCAAGAACTGTGGGCAAGTCCCAGAAGAAATCTTTCAGAAAGCATCACTAGACCTGAGGACTATAGAGGGGAAAAAGCCTTGTCTTCAGTTTGTAGGTGGAACTGAAAAATATTCTGTACAGTAAACAGTCGAATCCTAACGGGCAGAGGCTTGGCAAGGTCTTATTGAAAGCAAACACACAATATAATGGTCAAAAGTAATTCAATATTTACCTGAGCTTCTTGAAGAACGGCAAAGACAATCTAATCTTAATCTCTGACATTTCCTAAAGTTCTCTGCTCTTGCCCCCGGCCCCCATTTTCTCAGCCCCGGCCCTTTCCTTCCTCCCCCCCCCCCCGCCCCCCGGCCTCCCCTGGCAGGGTCTATGCCTGATGTCCTGGCACCTCCCTCCCCGCTTGGGTTGGAGGGAGGAGGGAGGAGGGGAGGTTGGAAATGTGCACACTAGTGTATTTTGTCCGGGCACGTTGCTTTCTTAGAATTCTTGATGATGGAGCCAGTCTAAACTGCAATGCACCCACTCTGC
The DNA here is from genome assembly GCA_963575035.1 of Avahi laniger. Taxonomy (NCBI): domain Eukaryota; kingdom Metazoa; phylum Chordata; class Mammalia; order Primates; family Indriidae; genus Avahi; species Avahi laniger. Next base: position 19,572 of record CAUYSK010015833.1, on the reverse strand, counting down.
TTGCTTTCCCCTGGGAAGGCGCTTTTCTCTGCTTCTGTAGCTCCTAACACTTGAGAACAAGTGTCAAGGTCTATGATGGTAGAGCTGGTATCCCATGGCCACGGACTGACCTCCTGGCCCTCCTTCCTCAGGGAGGATTCCGTGGTGCGGAGGTGAGCTGGTAGGAACAGGCCGGGTGTTGTTGACTTGTTTAGTCCATGAGGTGTCTTAAACATTTTTATTACACTCAAAATAGTACATTTCACGTAACAACCTAGGTGTCTAGCGTATCTTGAGAAGTAGGGCCATTTGGTGACTCTGCGTCCCCTGGGAACAGTCAGCTGAGAGGGTCCTTAGACCAGTCTTGTTCCCTCGGTTCACAGGCCTGCGTGGCCCCTGCACTCCTCTTCCCATGCAGTCCTGGGAGGCATGCGAGTTTTCAAGCCCTGCCTCTGTGGTAATGGCTTTGGAATAACTTGAGCTATTAATAGAGTTCTCGTTTATTTCCTCTGGGCCACACACATTTTGACCCAAGTAAGAGCTGTGTACCCAGGCGTTCAGAAGGAGAGGAGCTCTATTTATGTAGTAGTGGGGAAAAGAAGGAAAGGGCGAAGGCCTCAGTTGCCCACCCTACCTTCTATTCCCGCTGCTGGTCCGAGTCAGGGGGATTCTGTCGTCAGCTCCCTTTCTTCCGATGCACGTGACTGAGGCTAGAAGTGACGGTGTGTCCCCTCTTGGACCCGGTCCTGGCTGCCCTTGACACCGTATCTCTTGCTTGGCTTGAGCTGTGGATCCATGCTGAGCTTTAGGCACCAGCAGACACTCCCACTGCTCCCACCAGGCACAGCCTTCTTGGAGAGTTTTTCTCAGTTCCTTTCACCTGAGCAAGGCAGCTGTCCACGAGGACCTGGAACTAGGGGACTGGCATGGGGGAAGCAAGATGCCAAACCCTCATGGGGGTTATTTCCTCCTAAGAGTCAAATGAAAGTAGATACTTAATTACTTCTGGCTTAATTGTTCTTTCTTATTTGGGGAGACACATTTTGTACAGTAGAATTCAGAAACACTTCTGGGGTTAGGTTAGGTTGTGCTGAACAGTATAAAATTTTCTTTCATTAGGTATACATTTTAAAACAAGGCATAGACCCTGTCTAAACCATGAATGCTTCAGTATGATTTTTAAAATTTTTAATTTTGAAATAACTGTAAATTCACAGGAAGTTGCAGAAACAGTGTAGAGATTTGTGTACCCTTTACTCAGTTTCCCCCAATGTCAGTATCTTACATATTTCTAGTATGCTGTGGTTTGAATGTTTCCTCTGAAAGTTATGTTGGAACTTAATCCCCATTGTAACAGTATTAAGAGGGTAGGAAACCCGACTGTGGTATGTGAGAAGTGGGACCTTTGGGAGGTGGTCAGGATCAGATGAGGTCATGATGGTGGGCCATTAGTGGCTTTGTAAGAGAAAGAACAGAGACCTGAGTGAGCACACTCAGTGTCCTCACCATGTGGTGCCCTGTGCCACCTTGGGACTCTGCAGAGAGTCCCCACCAGCATCAAGCCCCTGACCAGAGGCAGCTCCTCAACTTGGACTTCCTGGCCTCCAGAACTGTAAGGAATACAGCTCTTTCCTTTATACCCAATCTCAGGCATTAAGTTATAGCAACAGAAAATACATTAAGATATAGTACAATATCAAAACCAGGAAATGTACACAGGTACAATCCACAGACCTCATTCAGATTTCATGCATATGTGTGTGTGTATGTGTGTGTGTGTGATTGTGTTGAGATCTATCCAAGCTGTTGTGTGTATCGATAGTTCTTTTTTATCGCTGAGTAGCATTCTGTCATACGGGCACACCACCTATGTTTAACTCTTCACCCTTTGAAGGACATGTGGGGGTTGTTTCCAATTTTTGGTTATTATGAAAAAAACTGCTATGGATGTTAAAGCACACAGGTTACTGTGTGGACATTCTAATATGACTTTTTGCTTCTAATTTTCAAGAAAAAAATACATTATTCTTTATAGAGAAATTCCCATAAAAAGACTGACTCCTGACTTGCCTTTAACAACCAAGCCCCCATCCTCTCCTTGCCTCCCCTGTTAGATTCATTCACTCAAAATACTTTCGTTGAGTGCTTATTATAGGCAGGGTGCCCTGTGCACAGGCCTGCGACAGACTCTGCGTCGTGAAGCACATATTCTAAACACAAACGGATAAGATTCATCAGGTAAGCGCCAGAGAAAACCGAACTGCGGGAGAGGTGGAGAGCAGGACTGGCCAGCAGTAGGATAGTGGAATTGGATGCAGGGTTCCCATGAATTTTAAATATAAATAAAGAGCCCTGCTTCAGGTCAAATTTTTAGGGCTGTAGCTCCAGCACCTGATACAGTGTCCTCCGGCTGTCTGTGGGATGCTTCGGTGGGGAACTTTGAGAGGCCTTGCCTCTGGGCTTTTACCCACACACTTGCTTGGGAAGCACAGTCCTGGCCCTGTGGTTGCCCAGGGTTCTGTCTCCTCTGAACCTGGCCCCTTGGGAAGAGTCTTCCTCAGTTCCCGTGAGGCTGCTGGGCTCAGGGCACCTCTGGAGGCAGCTTGCGCTAGGGTTTGCCTTTGGAGCCTGAGGCACATGTACCGAATCTCCTCTCTAGGGCAAATCCAGTCCTCTGAGGACCCAATCAGACTTTAAAGAGACTTGACTTCTAAATCTTTTCTCTTTAGTAAGGAACTCCCAGATCTCCCAGGAAGATTGAAGCAATAAATGCATTTTGATTTGATATTCAGTTCTTGCCTAAGCGTTGTCTCAGGGTTAGTTCATCTGCTTCCCCCTTCGTTCTCTTCTGTCTTTGTCCTCTGGGGTCTCACATGGGCAAAGCCTTGTGCTTGGGAAGGCCACACACATTTCATTCTCTGTGCAGATGAGCAGATGATGTGGGCTGAAACAGTTGAGCTCCACGGGGGAGGGCAGAACAACGGCCGTGGGGGTGAGGGTGAGAGATTAGCAGTTCCACAAAGGCCTGCAGCACTCCAGCCCTGAGAACAGCTGGCTCTCAGCCATCGGCTCCCTTGCCTTGATAGCTTGCCCAAATCCTCCTTTGCCTTCCAGCAAGGAGAAACATTGGAAATTCCATCGGAGGAGGCAAGACCCCTCTTGCAGCAGAGAATTCCTGCAGCAGGAAGCCTGACGTGGACCCTGGCCCACACCTCTGGGGGGGTCACAAACTCAGAAATAGACAAGGGCTGCCTGTGGCTGGAGGGTCCTGTGCAGCACCCAGCAGGGAAGTGATGAGCTTGGCGGTGGCCTTGGAGGAGCTGCATGAGGGTCTTTAGGCCCAGGCTGCTGTGCTCAGGGGAGGCTGCACTGCTCCTCCTCTTCTGGGGAATCCAGCCAAGTGACACTCCCAGGGCCTTGGCAGGAGCTGCATAACCAAGATGGGCTGATGGAACGCAGGTGGAAGTAGAGTGGTCTGGCCCACAAAGTCTCCCCTGCAGGATTCATTCTCTCTCTCCCTGCCCCTTGTTCCCTGAAGACCTGGTGAGCCATGTGTTGGGGATGGTGGCACCTATAGAGAGGAGCAAGCAGGGTCCCTGAAGGAAGGTGTGCAACAGAGTCTCCCACCTCCCTCTTCTCTCCTCAAGGAATGAGCTGGAAACAAACCTTCGTAGTGTTAAGGCAAGGCTCCAGTGCTGTTCCTGACACCAGGCAGCCCTCCTGACAGATGCAGCCCTCTGAGGTTAAAGGACCAGACAGGCAGGACCTGGTGGGATCCCCGGTCAGCTGGTTTTCTTTTCCTCTGAATCCTGACCACTTGCCCCAGTAGTGTCACTCTAGGCACAGAGCAAGGAGGATGCTTACAAGGGTCTTAGATGTTATTTTCAGGTTATTTGCTCCATATGCCTCCCTAGTCTCACTTAAGAACAGTGTAATCCTTAGCTGAATATAAAAGTAATCCACGTTCAAGGTAGAAAATGTGGGCCATGCATAAAATTAGAAAGAAGAAAATAAAAACCACTTACTTCCTTATTCAGAGATAATTACTGGCAACAATTTAGCGTTCTTTTTTAGTCCTATATGTATGTATGTGTATGTGTGCGTTGTTTGTGTTAGATAACAAATATTAATATTTATATATAACATTATGTTGTGAGCGTTTTCTCTGCCATTAAAAAACTTGAAGGATAGTTTTACTGGGTGAATAACAATTAATGGCTATATTCTAAGTTATTTAAGCTTTCTGTTGCTGGGTGTCTAGGGTTGTTTATAATCCACTATAAGGAAACTGTGCAGAGCATCTTTACTCAGATCTCTGCTGGAGTCCCAAGATACACCTCCAGGCTAGATTCTCTGGAGTAGAATTCGTGGATGGCAGAATATGACAGTTCTAAGTCTTTTTGAACCTGTGGCTGAACTACTTTCTGGAAAGATTATTTGATTTATACTCTTATCACCTGAGCATGAGGGGGGCTATCTTCACTCTCTTGAGAATTGAGAATACTTTTGCTTAATTATTTTGTTATGTTACCTTATTGAAGGAGTCAATAGAAGTGGAAATCTTATTCTGAACCACTGGTTCTTAATTTATTTGGGAGGGCGTATAGATTCATTTAAGATCCTGGAAGAAGACATGGACCCCTAGCTTTCCTTTGTCCTCTGGCCCACGCACATATCCAGTGTTTAGAATGGATTGATGGGGGGGGCAGGAGAGTGAGGTGGATGGATGAAGACACCTGTGAGGAGTGGTGGAGGCTGGGAGTGGGTGGGGACAGAGAGGATGGAGGGGAGGACACATGGCTGACCAAGAGTAAGGGGCCCTGGTGACCACCCAGACTGAGCGAGCAGAGGAATTGAGGATCACTTTTTGGGCTTTGGACATTTAAAATTGTTATAAGTTGTTACCACTGAACCCAGATGCTCACCACTTTGCTATTCTGCCCCCAGAATAATTTTCCTTCCTCCTTCTCCCCCATCCTTCTGTGTACGTTCACTGTCCATGAGCCAGGCCTTGTGTTAAGTGGTGAGAGTACAACACTGACTACACCTGCTGGCCACTCCCTCACAGGAGGGGGAGAAGACAAACAACAAACAAACAAATTAAAAACTAAATAGAGCTTCAGCTCGATAAAGTGTCATGAGGAAAGAGATTGGGCGCTGTGCTGGAGAATGCTGAGGGGTGCATTAGTTATCTATGGCTGTGTAATAAATTATCCCAAACTTAGCAGCTTTAAACAACAAACATCTGTGATCTCAGTTTCTGTGATCAGAAATCTGGGAGCAGCCTAATTGGGTGATTGACTCAGGGGATCTCTTGAGACTTCAGTCCAATTTTCCCCTGGGCTGAGCTCTCATCTTAAGGCCCAACTGAGGACTGAAGGATCCACTTTTGAGCTTACTCATGTGGTTGTTGACAAGCCTCACATCCTCGTAGGTTGTTGGACCGAGGGCCTCAGTTCCTAGCTAGATGTTGGCAAATGTCCCCCACATTTGAGCCTCTTCACTGGGCAGCTCATCACATAGCAGCTGCCTTCTCCCAGAGCAAGTGAACCGAGAGAGAGAGTGAGAGGGCAAGAGAGAGTGCACCCAAGATGGAGCCGCAGTCTTTTTATAACCTAATCTTAGACATGATGCTCCATCACTCCTGCTATATTCTATTCACAGTCTCTAAGTTCATACATATTCAAGGGGAGGGGAACTAAACTCCACCTTTTGAAGAGAGGAATAGCAAAGAATTTGTGGACATATTTTTTTTTTAAACCACCACAAGGGAAGGCTGCTCATACCAGGGAAAAGGAGGAGTCTGTTGCCAGAGTAGCACCTTCCAGACTCCTGAAGGGTGTTGAATTCAGGGCAAAGGACTCTGGAGTCAGATACATTGAGTCTGAGGAGCTGGAGGGGCCTCGAGGGAAGAGGGGTGAGTCCCAGCTGTTCGGAAGTTGTCAGGAAGACAGAGGTGAACAGGGCCAGAGGCTCCACCACAGAATACCCTTAAAAGGCTGGTTTAGGACACTGGCAAGGATTGAGGAAACTCTTGCTTCATGAAAGGAAGCACGAAATAAATAAAAACTAGTTTTGCCGTGAGCTAAGCTGATTTTTTATTCTTTCTTTAAATTGGAAAAGAGAGAAGTAAAGGATGTGCAGGTTAGGGTTAAGATTAGTTGGTGAGGCTGGGAAGGGATCACCTGTGTCCCCAACTGGGGACTCCTCGAAAGCCCTTCAGAGAGAAAGGGACAGGCGGACCTTGAGGAGTCAGGCCCCTTCACCTCTTGCCAGCAGCCCTGGTGACAGATTTACAGGGAAGGTGAAAAGTGGCAGAATCATCTATCGTGATGTTAATTTAAGTTTTCTTTTACCTCTGTTAAGGGGTCAGGAAAAAGGAGAGACATTCTTCTACCCCTTCTCTACCCGTGCCACCCTTTTCTGCTTTAAGTTCCAGAAAATCTGGACACCCTCAGCACCCACATCAGAGCTGAGAGGCTTTTGTTTTAGTAAACCATTGAGCTGAGAGTCCCTGAGGTCACATGGGGTAGACATGGGACACAGATGGGTGTGGCCAAGTTGCTCTTCCCAAGACAGAAAGGGGGCGCCTTGCCCGGCTCTCACAGCAGGAGGGAGCTGGCCGTGCATGGCTAGATGGTGCTTCTGGGGGTGACTGGACCCCCTGCTTAGAACATTCTGACCTGGGTGGAGACCCTCACGTCCAGACTCTGAGCCTGTCTCAGGTGACCAGGGCGCGTGGACATGAGAAGACCCAGATGCAAGCTTCTGGAAAATTGTAGCTCCGTGGGCTGGGGAGGGACACTTAGAAAAGGCTGCCACTGAGTCTGCCAGTAGCCCAGTACCAGGGGCAGAGAGCCTATTTCCATCCCTGGGGTCTGGACAAGCCTTGTCCCTTGCTCTAGCCAGTAGAATGTGGCAGACATGAAGGTGCGCTAGCACTGAGTCAGGCCTCAGGAGACAGTGGGCACTTCAACTTTAACACTGGAAAAGCCACTGCCACAAGGACAGTCTAGACTCGCCCGCTGGAGGGTGAGATGCAGTGTGGAGGAGAGCTGGGGGGTCCAAGCCAAGGCCATCAGAGACCAATCAGCCTGCAGTTGACCCCTCAGCTGACCTGAGCAAGCCAGGCTGCGATCAGCCCTGCCAGGCCCAGTCACCCTGTAGACTCGTGAGAAATAATAAACTGTCATTGCTTAACATCCGTGGGTTTGGGGGTGGCTTGTTATGCAGCACAGTTGAAGCTTGCACACCCGGGCAGCCCTGAATCCTCCAGCCGTATCCCAAACAAAACCAGACACTCATTAAACCCCAAAGCAACTTGTTTTCTCATTATCTTTTTAAAATAAATTTTTAATATCTGAAGCCTTCATGGCTCTCAGTAGAATTCTTCCCAGCACAACATTCTGTTTTAATAATATAATGTCCAGGACTCAGATGCACCAGACGCAACAACTGATGAATGTTGAAAATTCCACTGGTTTCATTTCCCAGATCCCAGTTGATCTATGTTTCTTTTACAGAATTATAACCTCTGTATATTTATCCCAAAGAGAGTTTAAATCAGGCACCTCATTATCTGGTGTTCTTGGGGAAGCGCACTGCCAACCAGATGCTCTGTAGACTCATGCTCCTCTGGCATCTGGTGCACCCTACAGCCAGAACTTCTAAATTAACACCTAAGTTGTACTCCAAGTAGTCTTAATGCGCTTTCTTTTTTCTTTCAGTTTTTTTGCAGAAATAGTGCTGAGATGCAGGTATCCACGCCTGGTTCCTGCCTCCGTGAGCCTCAGGACTGTGTTGCGTTCCTGGCATTTGGCTCCTAACATACTGGTTTTTAGTCTTTCAGGTATCAGCAGAAGCGAGGGATATATTTTTACCTGGGGATCTTTGAATGTCATAGCAAATTAAACTGTGGTAGTTCTGGTAAAGGAATAGGCTAATATTTCTGGGAAAAAATATGAAAAAGCAGTGAATGCACTGGATTCTTCTGCAGTAGGATTGGGATGCTGAAGTGAGCACTATTGACTTCCTTTTTAATTTTTTAATGCCTTTCTGTCTTATCAAGAAACTGAGCTTTAAGAGGAATAAAACAAAGTGCACAGAGACAAAAGGAAAAGAAAACTATAATCTCTTTGATTTCTCACAGTAAGCTTTAGAAGCCAGGACCTAGCCCTCCTGCACAGCAGCATGTAGGAAAAAATGCCATGGCCTGAAAGGGGAAGACAGGGAAAAAGGATATTCCTAGGCAGTGGGATAGGTTTCTGGGTTACAGATATTTTTCCGTCAGGATGTCAGGAAGCTAAATAATGTTAACCACTGGGTCCAAAGCCAGTGACATTATGGATTTGAAAATGAGGGCATAGCTGAAACACCAGCAGTTATGGTTTCACTATCTGGATCTCTCTGGAGAAAGACAGTCATGTTGAAAAGCCAGAGGCCTCCCACCAGAATGAAAAAGAGCAACATTTGATTTGAAAAGTAAAGTGAAATTGAAAAATCCAAACAGTGAGCCATAGTTCTTAGGTTTCCAAAGAATGCAAATTAAAATTTCAGATGCTTATGAAAATGTCTGTTCTTGGGATTTGTTCTATATTTATACCCCCCTAGCCTGACCTGAGAGAGGAAGTCAGACTATTTCAAAGTACTTCCTTTCCAAAACATCCTTAGCAGAGGATGAAAGGAACAAGGCAGGGAGACTGAATGAGGACGCCAAGATTTCAGGGGAGCTGAAGAGAGGCCACCATGATCTGAGTGGGCAGAAGGCGTCCTGGAGGGACACAACAAAGTCCAGTTTCCAGTGCGGCTGGAGCTGGCGCCTCCCGGGTGAGCACAGCTGGCAGTCCACAGCCCATGCCGTGGCTGCTGGGGAGGGAAAGGACATGACTGAAGACCACCTTTGGGCTAGGAACTCTGCTAAGTGCTTTTGCATTCATGATCCTCTTCAGCCCTAAAAAGAAACCTTATCACATAGCTCTAGTTACCCCCAATTTGCCGATAAAGAAATTGAGCATCAAAACAGTTTTGTAACATACCCACCCGAGCAAAGAAGCAACGTTGGGATTTGAACTTGGGCCTCTGTTGCTGCAAAGCCTGTGGCTCTGCCAGAAGACATAGACAAAAGGTATTAGAAAACAGAGTCCACTGGCTCTGGATAAATGAACCCTCTCCTCCCTTTCCCTGACCTGAGAAATGCGTGTGTTTGTCAGATGAGGTATGTTTGAGGCGTATGTGGCTATCTCTGGAGGCAGGTTGTTGGGGCACCGTCTGCACTTGGAAGGTAGAGGTGAGACCACCTGGGAGGCAGAGAGGTCTGTGGACAGAGGCCTGGACACACTCACACCTGTGGTTGGAGGGGACTGACACTGGGCCGGGGTGAACCCAGCCCTGTCCAGGCCCTCGGGTGCCTGTGTGCTCCTTTGTCAGCTCTGCAGTGGGGACGCAGTGGAGAAGGTGGACATGCGGTGGTGCTGTGGAGATGTGCCCAAGAGCATGTGCAGGGAGACTGATGCTGACAGTCACCAAGCTTCATTAAGAGGTGAGAGGCAAGAGGAAGAGTCAGGGTCGCAGAGTAAAAGAACACTCTGCGTGATGCTGGTCACAGGGGGAGATACACACGTGTCTTGCAGCCATGGGCAGGGGCAGTGCTTAGAGCTTATGCTCAGCAAGAATTTCTTAAACTGGACATTCTCTAGTTTTCACTGTATTAATTCATTTAGTTGGTCAACAAATTCTTATTGGCATTCGGCTAGGACCTGGGCCAGACAGTAAGAAGATCGGGTCCTACCATAAGAATGGACGTTTTAGGAGGAGATAGGCGTACAGACAGGCCCTGAGAGAGGATGCCATGAGGTCTGTGACCCGAGGGCCCTCCTCCCCATTCCGTGATGTCCTCTGGTTTTCTTTCCTTTCACCTGCTAAGGAGAAATTGCTTAACTGATCCTCCATGTCCTGAAAGGTCTGCCTCCTGAATGCGTTTTTCCTTACGCTTCTTCCATCCTGCAACGGGACCAGGCAGGTATCTCCTTTTCCACACCTTGTGGAACATCTCTGCTGAGCCACGGCCTGCCTTCCCCCCTTTCCATCTCCTGTAGGATGCCTGGCAAGGCTGGTCCAGGTGTTTAGATTTAAGCCTAATCCAGGAGTTTTATTTTAACTCTTGCCTGAGAGCCTTGTGTATGGGGGGGGGTATCTGGTGCTTCCTCATCAATGAAAGGGGGTCACAACTGTGCCTACCTCATAGGACAGCTGTGAGGGTCCCTCGAAAGAGTCACATAAAGCGTAGACCACGCACAGAGTAAGTACCAGGTGACCAGCTACTCGTAAAGCAACCTCGTTGTCTCTTTTGCCATTGTTTTTGAGTCTGGTCCCACTAGGAGGGAATCCCGTGGCTAGCAGATGAGCAGTAGCCGAGGTGCTGGCATTCCTCCAGCCCCTGACCACAGTGACAGACCCAGGAACTCTCCTGAGCAAGGATGAGACGGTGTCTAAAGCAGAGACGTCAGGATTATGTTCTGGGGATCTACACTGAGTACCCACTCTGACCTTGGAATGCTCACAGCAAAAGGAGCTTTGATTAAAGAAGGAAGGTGGGGGGAATTACATTTATAGAGCATCCAACTTGTGTAATTCTCAAAGTAAAATCACGAGGCTTACAGTCAGGGGCACAGGGGTGCATGCAGGTCACACCCCTTCTCCCAATGTCAAGCAGCTGTCATGAGGCCCCAGCCCCCAGTGAAGCTCCCTTCTCTTCGCTACCCCAGACTCCTGCCCAGGGAATGGGGGCCACCAATCCTTCTAACTCGAAAATGCTGTTTTCTCTCCTTCTGCCTCAACAGAGGCAGAAATATTTTTCTTTGGGGATGGGATGAAATGAAAACTTCCTGCGTTTTGGTGTTATGCCTCTTTACCCCTTTGAAATACCAGACTCTTTGCTATTTCTGCTTTTAGCTGAGATACTGTGCAAAGGTCCAAGCATGTTACAGGATTGTCCTGAGAAGGTTTGTGGGTCAATAACATAAGATGGAAGCTGATTCTTCCATCCAGCCTGACTTTAGCACTTTTTATCTAAAGTTCATATTAATATTTGCTCCTCTGCCCCCTCCTGCTGATTTTGGACTTTGTTTTTTGGAACAGGTGCCTCATAATGTCAACGTCACAACAACGAGTTACTGTTCTTGAACAACCTTCCCCCTCAAAAGTGTACTTTTAGCTGAATATTTGTGCTTCTGCAACAAGGACATTTGAAAAAAGATGCTCATCTGTATTTTTATACAGATGGTCCCTGACTTACGATGGTTCAACTTACAATTTTTCATCTTTACTATGGTGTGAAAATGATACACATTCAGGGGAAACCGTACTTTCAATACCCATAAAACCATTCTGTTTTTCACTTTGAGTACTGTATTCTATAAATTTCATGACATGTTCAACACTCCATTATAAAACAGGCTTTGTGTTAGAGGGGCTTGCCCAAGTGTAGCTAATGTAAGTGTTTTCAGCATGATTAAGCTGGGCTGGGCTAAGCTGTGATGTTCAGTAGGTTAGATGCATTAAATGCATTTTCAACCTGTCATATTGTCAACTTACCATGGGCTTATCGGGATGTAACCCCATTGTAAGTTGAGGAGCATCTGTGTATATCTCTCTCTGATAATTTCCAAGCAAACTAAATGTGCAGGTAAGTAAATCATAGTCCCCCATCTGTGGAATATTATACAGCCCCTGCAAAACAACACAGCACTATGGGGAACACTTAGTGCACTGGGTGGAGTAACAAAAGTGTGCAACTTCCACCTCCAAGTAGCTAATGTTCTGAGTTATTCACAGTCCACAGAGCCACCATTTATTGAACATCTACTACGTGCCAGGCACAGGGCAAGGTGTTTTCATGTGCCTTTCTCAGTAATGCTCGTGGCAGACATGAGGTAGACATCATGACTGCCATAGCTGGAAGTGTTCAGACCAAAGATCAATGTCGGGGTATGTGGGAGAAATGCCTGTGTCTGGCAGAGATTTGGGTGACAGAACACTGGTGTCTGTTCCCACCTGAGCCTCCATGATCCAGCTGTGACTCTTATGGGTGAACCCCCAACCCCTTAGAAGCGGGATCCCAGTCACCTCTCTCTGGACCCTTCCTAGCTCCCGTCACAGCCCTGGCAGCAAAGCCCCTCTCAGTCCACTGAAACCAAAGGATGTGTCTGGGAGAGTCGGCTTGAGTTCACAGGCCAAGACTTTATTTTTGAAATGTGAAGAGGTGATACACAAACAATGCACAGAATTCAAGGGTTTGGGAGTAAACGTTATGTCCCTTCTCCGCTGGCCCCAGGCCCCCATGTCCCAGGTTCCCTTCCCCAGCGGCAATCCCTGCTATAGTTCCTTGTATCACCTTCTAGAGACAGTTCGAGCATATGAAACACTCTAAGTATGACTATTCTTCACCCCCCTTTTACACTCACAAACTGCACATTTTTTCAAACAGTTCCCCCCTACTCTAGTACTTAATGCTGCATCTTAGAGCTCATTCCACGTCAGGGCATATCCATCTGCTTCCATCTTTCCTAAAGCCTGCACAGGTTCCATTTACTAATTTATTTGAATATTGCTTATTGAAGGATGTTAGGTGGCTCCCAAGTTTCCTGATGCAAACATTGCTAACATGAATATCCAGACACGTGTCATTTCAATACATGGGTGACCCATGGGAAACTCTCCTGGAAGAGAAATTGCTTTGTCAAAGGACATGAGAATTTTAATTTGGACAATCTTTCCAAGTTGTTTCCCATGGAGGCTGACACACTTTGATCCCCTAATGGCGTTTGAAGCAGGGTTCAGACTGCTCATGTCCTGGACCAAACACACGGTCCTCGTGGTGTGGACCTGGAAAACTCACTGCCCCTCCACGAGTCATGGTTTCCAAAGCCATAAAGGTAATGTCACTTACCCAAGCAGTGTCACGGCTTCTGCAGAGACTGCGTTAGGAAGCCTTCAGTGCTGTGCCGTGTGGACTGTGAAGCCTTTGGCAGTGTGGTTTGTCTACTGGAAAGCTTATTGGGTGTGCTGCTTGCGGCCAGCGTGGAGTTCTGTCCTCTTTCCCTTGCTAGGTTCTGCTCTGTGGGAGTCACGACGTCCCTGCACACCCTCAGAACCAGATAAGGGGCTGAATAATTGTGCTACAATGGAAAGGATTTGTGGAAATCACGGGCTAGTCGGATGCCCCCTTAATACCACAGGCTGAGACCAGGCCAGCGAGGCACAAAGCACTGGGTGCATCAGCCCTGCAACCTGGACGTGCTGGTGAATTACAGGGATGTTACCCTCACTAAGTAAAGAGTAAAGTGACCGCTGAACCCCATCTGTCACACTTGCGAAAAGCTGCTTGGCTGCAGAAGACCGTTGCGGGAGCTGGGAACCATAAATTGCAAATGTTCATGTTGGCCTTTTGGGAAGAAAGAATGAGCTGAATTTTAATGTGATCATTATATTCAGAACGAAGTTGTTAGATGAGCGCCTATTTTCTGGTTAATACACGGATAATATAAAATGTCAGTCAACACAGAAGTGTATGAAGTGTGTAATGCCCCAATTCCTTATCCTCATCCCAGCCTCACCACCTATGTGACTGTCCCCCAGCAGGGGACAGTCATGTGTTCATCCCTTTGAGGGCTTTTTTCTGTGCATATTAAAAACTATGTGCATAAACATGTATATATAACTAGATATATAACCTTTTTACAAAAACAGAACCTCACTAACACAATGTTCTGCGGCCTGATTTTCTTCACTGGATGATGTCTTAATAGAGGTTGGTGATTTTGAGCTTGAGCTCCTAAAACAAAAGACATGGTGTTTGCATTTGTCTAGTGCTCTGTGCTGATCTGCACATGTAGCGCGTGGCATTGGGTCTTCAAGGCACACTCACCATGCAGGGGCATCCTGGCCATATCTCGAGAGAAGTGACTGAGCAAAGGATTTTTATCTTAGGGAACATAACAGAGCTCAAGAGGCATGACAGTCATCTTCAAATATCTGAAGGCTTGTCAGAGGGAAGAGCTATTGTTCTTCCGGTGGCCCTAGACTAGGGCTGTGACTGCGACCAGCTGGTAGAAGCTTCAGGGAAGCCCAGAGCAGCAAATCCTGAGCAGCAGCATAATGGCGCCAGCTTTGAGTCAAACTGCCTGAGTTCCAGCCTTGACTCTCCACCTAACAGCTGAATAAAGTCTCTGTGCCTCAGTTTCCTCGTCTGTAAAACAAAGTAAGTGAGCACCTATTCTGAGCTGTTTCTGTGACAAGTGAGATCTCTGTGCTATTTTTATTTGCTGGATATAAAAGACGGACTCACACCTTTTCACCTTCACAGGTGTCTGTGACCATAACAAATGCTACTTTCATAAAGTCCTGTGTGTATCCCGTTATCCACCAATTACAATTTTGTTTAAGAAATAAGTAATACAAGTCTTTGGGATTCCATACCGAGGACCATTTCCTGTTCACACACTCTTTCCTTCAAGAATCCTTACTTGCCAGATTTCTGAGTTAAATTAAACTTTATTCTCACCCAGTATTTTCAGTCTCCAGCAGAATCAATGGCAACCCTAGGAAACAGATACATGCACAGACCAGCGAAATAACATTCCTTCCCCACCCAGTCGGGAGAGCGCACCGCCATCCCCATGCACTGCCATCCCCTGCCCCAAGGAGGATGCCAGATACAAGGGAGTTTCCTTTCCTTGGCTGGTCTTCTAAGCAAAGTGAGGGATTCTTGGGGTGTGAATTGAGTCATCTGTCCCGACTCCAGGAAGTATTGCACAGCCAGGACCCCCTGGGGAAGAGGAAAAATGAAAAAGAACCTGAACTCACAATTTTCTGTCTCTTGAGAAGGGCTCTCAGCCTCTGCCCATCTTCTCTAGAGTCTGACACTTGGGGGCTGGAGTTTTCAAAGTGAGACTTGAGGATGTGGGGTCACATTCGTAACCAGCAATGCAGAGCCCAGGGTTGTCACGAGACCCGGGAGAAGAGGGGAGCCTTTGTCCCTCTTGTCTCTGCCCAGGCCCCAGGCCCAGGGCCACCTCTGATGGTGGGTATGGCCCTGAAGGGGCACAGCTCGAACTGTTGGGAAGAACCCACCCCCTCTTTTCAGAGTCACCAGGCCATCCCAAGGGCTTCAGGAAACACAACTTTCCAAGGAGAATGAGAAAGTTCCAGCCTGGATTCCCTGAATGCAAATATTCCCTATTGAGAAAAGAGCCCATTCAAGGACAAATCTGCTTCATTCTGAGTTGTAAGCAAATCACTGCTCTCTGTGGTCAGCAGACAGTAGTTCTGCCAGTTTGTTATATGGGAAATATGTAATTTAAGAGGTAGACATGTCCATTACCAAAGGATTCTTTGCTTTGCCATGCAGTTCTTTACACAGGATTGCTAAGGGTTTTTGAGGGTTTGCTTCAAGGTCCTTAGCTACTTGGATAGCAAGAAAAGCCTGCAATGTCAAAGTCATTGTCACTTGAGCTCAGTGTGGGATGAAGGAAAAGACCCTCTGGAATCGCCATCCAAGTCTTACATCTTGGGTGGTCTTGCCAACAAGCTAAGTTCCAAGTTCCACAGAACCCAAAGCCTTAGGACAACAGTTCAGGCTTCTTTGTCACTTAAGCGTGGGAATACGTACATGGGTTTCTTTACTGTGAATCTTCTCAGGACTTTGCATATGAATGCTAGCTTTGTGGGTGTCCTGGAGCCAGTCCTGTTACTGTTTCCGTGATCTTATGTGACTGTGTCACCCTATGGATTTGCATCTATTTTTGCTGGCCCTGTTCTGAGGAATCTGATTAGGTGGCTCATCACTGATCATGCTCCACAAATACAGCTGGTGTTTCCTGCAGGAAATGCTTTTCTGCAAAGAGTTCTTGTTTATTCCTGTGCAGATTATTGAAATGTGAATAACTCTCACATGTCTACATAACACCCCACCTGGGGGAGCCTGATAACCCCAGAGAGGGATTCATTTACCCTGTTGGTCTCACTTCTCACCTGAGCTCCTGCCCACCTGAGGAGCTGGTGAGGATGTAGAGGGGACCCGACACCTGTGCAGGTGATGGTATCACATTCACCTTCTTTTCATCACCTACAGCACCTTCCTGAAGAAGATACTACTACTTGTGAAAAGCCTGATGTTGTATTAGCTTGGTTTCCATTAAACAAGGCCAGTGACAGAGGTGCTGTGTGAGTGGTTCTCATGTGCGTGTCTGGCGTGTACTTCTGGAAAGCTTTAAGCCATGATCAGGTGTCTTGACCTAATCAGTTTGTGATGAGCAGGCTTTGGTGTTCTTCCCCACCAGCACGTCCTCGGTTGCTGAGGTCTGGCGGCGTCCTGCTTTTAATACTCCAGTGGACGTTTCTCTCCACAGGTGCTAAGTGCAATAGGAAATTTGGTGCCCAGTCAGGCTGTTTGTTTTAAAACAGCCATCCGTGTTAGGATTGTTGAACATAAAATATGCTTCAGAATGGTTATAAAATAATACTTCCCTTAGTCATCTCTGGACAAGCATCTTCTGAAGGTCATTCTGCGGAGTATCATTTCCAAACCAACAGCTCCTGGAGTCAGGATCCACTTGCATTTGTAACCCTAATGAATTCTCAGAAACAAGCATAAAGTCAAATACTAAAAAACACTTTTAGATGATTTATTTAGCTCTTTCTGTGTTGCACATTGTTTATTGGCAGAATTCTCAATTCTTTTTTTCTACTGTTGATATTCAGAGCGTGTGTGTGTGTGTGTGTGTGTGTGTGTGTGTGTGTGTTAAAGAATAGCACAAAGAGTAGTACCTTTAGGGGGATACATTTTAAGCATTTGAATGTAATTATTTAACTTGGAATTGACTTGAATATGTGGGAAATTATACACTATGCATTCTTGATTCTACATGGCAATAAAAAGATAAACCTCTTTTTATAAAGATTTCTGTAAAAATCAGCACAACCACTACAATATTGGGCAGCATCCCATCTGCTGCTGCTGGGGCATACAGCTGGCCCTCTGTATCTGCGGGGGGATGGGTCCCTGAATCCCCCATGAACACCAAAATCCATGGACGCTCAAGTACCTTGTATAAAATGGTGTAGTATTTACATTAACTTGCACACATCCTCCTTCTTACTTTAAATCATCTCTAGATTATTTATAATACCTAGTGCAATGTAAATACTCTGTAAATAGCTGTTATATTGTTTTTTAAATTTCTGTTATTTTTTATGTATTTATTTTTTTGACACACTGTTTGTTGACTCCGTGGATTCAGAACCTGTGGATACAGAGGGCCAACTATATTTAAAATGCCACGAGCAAAGATGGTAGGTCAGAGGGGTGGTTAGGGGTTGGGTCCTGGCCCTTCTGTTTACCAGCTTTGTGACCTTGTGCATATTACTTAACTTCTCTGAGTACTACTAATAGTTCCCATCTGTGAAATGCAGGTGATACTAGTAACTTATGTCGTAGTCTGAGGATTCTTTCACTCATTCATTCAACAAATGATTATGCATCAACCAGGCACTGTCCTCAGTGCAAGGAAATAGTGCAGAGGAAGCATCTCACAGATATTCGACAAATACTGTCTCTTACTCTCCCAAATCAGTGAAAAGAAGGGAAGATGTTCTTGTCTTATAAATATCCCTTCCCCCTCCCCTGGGCTTTTCTTGTACCACTGTCACATCTGCGATTAAGGATTTCCAGTGTGAGAAGGAAAAAGGTTGCAAGATGCTCTCTAGTGAATTATCGCCTGAACAAAGTGCTTGCAGATAACATCCTGTAAAAGCACTGTGTGAGGAGCAGTTATGGAGTTTCTGCTCCAAGGATTTATGTGTCTCACAGCCCTCTGAGTACTGTGTTTGCCAGGGCACCTCTCCGAGGCCATACCCTTATAGCAGTCCTGCAGCACCGGGGCTCAGCACACACCACGCAGCTGCCCTTCCTTTTCAGGACTCACTCTGTGGCCTGTGACCTAGGGTAGCCTTGGACACCAAACAGAGATGCAAGTCCTGGGATTTGTGCTGGTCAGGGGAGTTGAGGACTTGTTTCCCACTTTGCTTATAATAAAGAAAACTGATTTCAAAACTGCTGCTAAAATCCCTTGATTTTCCCCAATACCTTAATGAGTTTTGGAAAATGCCAAGGTGGGGCTGTAGTGCAGTTTGAAGGGTGTGTGTGTGAGGGGGACTAAACTGTGCTACTAGGAACTAGGAGACTGGAAACTGGCTGGGGGAGGCAGCAGGGAGGTACATGGAGGCAACTGGGCACTGGCTAGGAGCAGTGCCCTGTGTGATACATGCCCAGGTCGGCGAGGTCTGGCATTGAATGCAGAGTTTTCTGCCTCATGGAGGGCCACTATGGCCTTGCACTGGGTGCCGTGGAGACAATGGGAGAGGCATGTGTGCAGCAGGGTGCAGCAGATGGAGGAGGGAGGCTGGCAGGGGCTGCAGCAGAGTGACGCATTGAGTTTCTTTCCTTATCTCTATGTTCACAGGTAATTTTAAATTTGACTGTCAAGGGAAAAGCTACATACATGGAAATGTTCCTCACATCACTTATAATGGCAAAAAATTAGAAGCTCTGGATGTCTAACCATATTGGAATGGTTAATTAAATGTCAGCATTTAATAGTCATGGTCTATTATTCAGTCAATAAAGCAGATTGTTATGAAGACTGTGGAGCAACATGGGGAACAATTATGGTATATTAATGAAAAGCAGGACATAGCCTCTTACATGCAGTATGATGGCAGCTAAAGACATCTAGCACCAAGCTATTGAGCCCCTATCTCCCCTTGGCCTGGGAAGAATGGGCTCTAGAACTAACAGAGAAGTGCTTGTTCTCTTTGAGAGTGTGGTACCCTGGGGTGATGGAGCAAATGCATGCACAATGAGAAATGAGGGAAAATTCTAAATAAGTGGCCAAAGGTAAATATTTCATGACAACATGTGAAAGTTCTATGGGATATACAAACAGGGAGCAGTGGATAGAGGATACAAGAGAACAGCTGGCTGGGGACCGACCCTGCATATCACCAATAGGCTGGGAGGAAAACATGCAAGTCAGATCAGGGAAGCAGCAGTTCTGTGTGGAGGTCATGTGGGTGCCTTCTTGGGTTCAAATCCTGGCTTCCCTGCTTACCTGTGTGTGTGAGACCCTGGGAAAGTTCCTTAACCTCTTTCTGCCTCAGTTTCCTCATTTGTAAAGTGGGGATAACAGTAGCACTTACCTCCTAGCATGTCATGGGGGCTGAATGAATTAATGTAGAAAATCAGTGAGAACTGGTATGGCTAATAATAGGCATTATTGTTAGCTATTGGCATTATCGTGTTATTTTTTCTAGATTTGACATTTTTAATAATGTATTTTTTTTTTTTTTTGAGACAGAGTCTCACTGTGTTGCCCAGGCTAGAGTGCCATGGCATCATCTTAGCTCACAGCAACCTCAAACTCCTGGGCTCAAGTGATCCTCCTGCCTCAGCCTCCCGAGTAGCTGGGACTACAGGCATGCGCCACCATGCCCGGCTAGTTTTTTCTATATATTTTTAGTTGTCCAATTAATTTCTTT